>MU853883.1:0-110745 GCA_033297225.1 Diplogelasinospora grovesii | reverse complement strand
ACTCTCTTTTATATCAATCAAGGAACTCTAATCAATACTTCCGAAGCGCTCTTCTCACAGCAAGTCTACTTTGCAGCTCCCGCTTCTGCGTGACATTATTAAAGTAAATTATAATATTATATAATATTAAGTAAATTAATATAATATATATTATATTTATTATTAAAGTTATTATATTTATATGTTAATATTTACTTTTCTTTAATCCTTAAAAATATAAAAGGTTTTTACTTAAATATTATATTTACCTTTCTTTTCTCTTTATTATATTTTTATTTAACGATTATAATGATTTTTTTATTTATAAGCTATATAATTATAAAATAAACTTATATTAAACTTTAACGATATAAATAATATAAGAAGAATTTTACTGGTATTTATATTTTAATAATATGACTTTAATATTATTATCATTTTTCAAGCTTATTATATAAAAGCTAATTATTTTTATAAAGTCTTAAATATATTAAGAGCTTTTTACGTTATTTAATAATTAATAATAAAGCTTTTAATTTAACTTATTCCGAGAGTATATTTACTTATTAATTATTACTTTATATATTTATAGTAATAAAGTAAAGTAAATAAAACTAAAGACTTTTTACTTATCTTAAATATTAAAAAACTATTATTAAGTAGCTTATCAGATATATAATAAGTATACTTAAGTTAATAATTATTAAGGGTTAATTATTAAGACAGCTTTATAAAAAAGCTTATATTCTTTATTATTAAAGATTTTAACCCTTTTTTAAGATACTTACTTAAAGTAAAGTTATTTTAAAGAAAAGGTGTTATTAAATAACTTATTTAATTAATAACGATTAATAAGGAATAGCGTATTAAAGTATATATCGTAATAATAAAGGTAATAAAATAAACTTAAAGTAATAATCTTTACTTAAGTTTTTCACTTTAAATACTAAATAAGATGAAGTTATAAAGTTCAATTTACCCGGGTTTTAATTTTTTTTTTAAACATTATTTTAAAACTCCTTGCGAATATTTATATGTCTGAATGTTTTAATATTAATATCTTTAAAATATTAAGGATTTTCTTTTTATATTAAGTTTATTTATTCTTTACGCCTTTTAATTATTTATAATAGTACGTAATTAAGAATTAAAGCTATCTATAAATTATTAATATACGTATTATTCTCGATTAAGATAATAATTTATCTTAATATTAATAATAATATAATAAGTTAGTTAAGAGAGTTTTTTACTGAAAACTATAAATATTATTATATTATTTATAATATATATATAAAATTTAATTTTATACATTAGATTATATAATTAAATATAATATATCTTTTACTTCTTAAGATAATAAAAATTAAAGTTAACTTTAACTTTTATTATATATAACTTTTATTAATTAATAGCTTTTAAAATATAAATATATTATATATATTATATTAAAGTAACTATATAAAGATTTTAATATACTTAAATAAAAATTTTAATGTGTTTATATTATCGTAATGTTATTAAAATTTATTTTAAACTCTTATATTTTTAATAAATAAACATTACACTTAGTTTTTATAATACTTTTAAATTAAATTAACATTATCTTATAATTTAATTATTCTTTTTAAACCTTATATAAGTAATAACTATTCATTATATATAAGTTCATTACTTTCCTTTTGTTATCATTTAAAATTTCTTTTCTTTATATTGTAACTATATTCCTCACCTTATATATTATTATATACTAGTCCACTATATACCATATACCTTACATTTTACTACATACTATCCACCTTACATTCTACTATATATTATACACCTTATAGTCTATTATATATCATATACTTTATATTTTACTTATACTTACCCTTTATATATTATGTCGATGATAAACTTTATTAATACGTTTAATGAGAATAATAATAACTTTATTCACATGGAATCTAAATTAAATAAACTTTTATTTAATTTTATAAAGTTATATAATATTAATAATAAGGATGTAAGTATATATGCTATATAATAACATTACTCATAGTTTATTAATTTGTAATAAGATAAGATTATTTATTATAATTTTAAAGGGAGTGACTTTATAAGTTTTAAATAAGATAGTAAAGACATTTATAAAGTTAAAGTAACAAAGCTTACTTTAAATAATAAAACACCTTAAGTAAGTTATTAATAAGATATTATTAATATATAATATTAATGCTTTTTAGGACTTTAATTTATCTTAGGTTTATAATGAATAATTTAATGGTAAATATTGTGGTGGACTTTTTAAAAGCAAGGAAGAATTAAGGAATCATTAGTCATATAATAAGGAAAGTAGTAAATATAATTACTAGGCTATTAATAATAATATAATACCTTATTAGTATAGGCTATAATTTTATAATATTCTTTTTCCTTCATTATATAGCTTATTACTTAGTTATATATAGAATTCCTTTTATATTATATAAGAATAATAATAATCTTACTTTTTAAATGCTTATATAATACCTTTATATTACTTAATAAAGCTTAAAATCATAATAAAAAACATTAATTATATTAAATAAAGATTACTTAAATGTAATTAAAACTAATTAAAAGTAATTAAAACTAATTAAAACTAACTAAATGTAATTAAAATCTAATTAAAAGTAACTAAAGTCTAATTAAAAGTGATTAAAGTTTAATTAAAACTAATTAAAACTGACTAAAAGTAACTAAAACTGATTAAAGTCTAACTAAAGGTAACTAAAGTAACTAAAACTAACTAGAGTTAAATTAAAAGTAATTAATAGTAACTAATAATTAATTTTTATTATGTAATATATAGTAATAATAATATTATAATGTCTTTCTTTATACTTTTCTTTATTAAAAAATATCTTTACTTTCATTATATTTATTTTAATTAATTAATAATCCGTAATAGTAAAAGTTTTTAAGTAAAAGTATATTCTTAACTACATTTTATAAACCTAGTTAATTAAGTAAAATAACTAATACTTTACTTAATATACTTATAATACTTTATATAAAATAACTAAAAATATAAACTACTTTTTATTACCCTAACTCTACCTTTTTTTTTTAAGTCACTCTAATCAGATTAAAGTTAGTTAGTTAGACTGACTAAGACTAAGACTAACTTTAGTCTGACTAACTAATGACTAAATTGACTGACTAAATTCCAAGCTCTGGCGCCGCGGAAAGCAAAATGCGTTGATCCACTTCAGTTGTGGATATTAGGTTACCTGGTGATGATCATGGCCGGGTATAGACGCCTAGGTAGATACTGGCGGTGATGTACCGCCTTTGGGAGCCGAAACTTCAACAACCTGGTTGCTGCATGCATCTTTTGGTGGCCGTAGAGCGTTCATATGGGCGAGTGGAAAAGAGCCCGGGGGTAAAACTGTGACGATGAACGGAACGACTATTGGGCCGTAATATGAACCCGACTTTCTAGGACTTGCGGCACCCGAAGAAGGGAATATTCTGTAGCATACAATAACTGAAATTCATAAATATATCTATCATGTTCATGATGTGAGCATGTGTCATGCTGGCTCTAAACCCGCCGTCTTGTAATCTCCCATCTACCCATACCATCTCCGACATCCAAGTAAGAAGACACGGTGAAAGATACGCGAAACCCACAACGGAGAAAGAAGTATATCCAATGAAGAGAAAGCAACTCTAAGATGCTGCTCCAGAACAACCCCTCCTTAGATGACCAAGATACGTACCCGTCCCAAATCCTGTATCATCCTCTTGCGCCAATATCCCAAAGCCAAGCGGAAGAAAACAAAATCAAGAGTCAAAGATAGCTCCATAAGCCGGCACCCCACGGCTTTCCAACCCGTATACAACCTTCTTGGTAACCTTTTGGTTCGAGATGATAACCACAGCCTCACACTTCTTCTTCTCCCTGTCGCCGTTGCTGTTGTTGCCCTCCCAAACCCGGTATGCAATCTTGACAAGATCCGGCCGGCCCGTTTTCCGAGTGTCGATGATGATGGCGTTGGGGTCCGTTTTGTAGAGCAAATCAACCAGGGCCCGCCCGTACGTCTCGAGGGGGCTAGGCGCAGACCAGATGATCCTGACGGGATGGTCGGGTTTCTGCACAAGCAGGCTCAGGCAGGGCGCGATGCCCGACCCTGTGGCCACCACCACACACGGCTCAAACAGCCCTGCCACCCTCAACACGCCAAACTGCGGCGTACCTCTGGTGTAGATCTTCTTGGGGGGGTTCTGGATGATCTTCTTGGTCCAGTCTCCCGCGTTCGACACGAATACCGAAAAGCCACGCTCGCCGGCGTGCGATAGCGCAGGGGTCTTGGTAGAGGAATAGGCCTGTGCGTGCGCCTTCATCTCCATCACCGACATCTCCTCACTCCCTCGCCGCCGCCTCTCCGTCATGGAGGAATGGCAGCGGCAGCCGGGACAGTGCGTGGCAATCATGGGTCTCGGGGCTGCGGGGAAGGGCACCACCCCGAACGCGTGGGTCTCCTTGAGAGGGGCGTCTGTCAGGCGGATGGCCTGGCCGTAGTGCACGTCGCGGTAGTTGAAGTTCAGCTTGACGCAGTGGTCGGACAACACCTCGGCCTCCACGTCGCGCAGGCGCATGCGCGTCCAGGGATAGACCACCAGCAGGGTGATGACGACCAGCATCCAGAAGTCGGGAGACACAAGAAGTGCTCGCCAGAATGAAGCGGTGTTGTTGTTGTTGTTGTTGTTGTTGTTGTTGTTGTTGTTGTTGCTGGATTGGGAGGAAGAGTCGAGGGTGAGGAGAATGGTCTGCGCCCAGAAGAGCAGGATGGCTGTCCAGCCCATGAACCGGTGGATGCCCTCGAACCAGTTGTGCATCACCACCCTGATACGGGGGTGGGCGAAGATGAGCATGGTGATCAACAGGAAAAGGATGCCGTAGCTGACAAAGTAGATGTAACTCCTGACGACTGACACTTCGCTGTTGTGAAAGTCGACGGTCAAGAGGACTAGAAAGGCGATGAACCAGAAGGTGGCAGCCACCGCGCCACCGCTGTGAATGCCGCCGTAGGAATACACCTTGGCGACGAGACGACGAGCCCAGAAAGGGAGGCCCTTGGACCATGTACCGAAAACCCAAAACATAGCGTTGACCACGTGCTCGTTCCGCACGATCATTGCTGCCAGGATGTTGGCTGTGACGGCGATGCCCGCCTGCTGGTACGTGAGGAGTCGGTCGTTGCCAGTGAGCACCGACTTGGTGATCAGGAAAACGAGGGTAGCTATGTTGGCGAGGAATGCGAGACAGAAGATGCGCCGGTACACGGACCCAAAGTTCCACCGCAGGTATCGGTAGATGCGAGATCCCTTCTTGGGAGGTAGAGGGGAGCTATCCAGGCCATGGTAGAGGATGGGATCTACCTCTGGGATCAGGGGTTTTGCGAGTGTTTTGGCCTTCTCTTTTCGAGGCTCTGATGACCTTGTGCTGCTGACTAATGTGTCGAAAGACTCGCTTCGAGAGATTACACGGCCTTCTTCGAGATCTCGTGGTGTGTAGATAGCACTGTTACGGACACCGAGGAAGAAGGCTTTTGTTGGCCTTGTAATGGATGTCTCATTGGTGTATTCTTCAATGTCAGACTCGCAGTCTGTCAAGTCCTCAACATCAGGAAGGGGAGGTGGAACGGCCACAGGTGTGGTGGTCATGCTGCCTTCACTACCAGAGGAGGATGTCCCCGGGAAAAGGGGTTGTGGACGGATTGGGTGTGCCATGGCTGAGATACGTGACGAGGCGGATATGAAACAAGTTTTTTCCTCAATCGCTTGAAGATGGACCGGACGGTATAACCAGTTGGAAGAGGAGAAGGAGGTAAAGGGGGCTGAAAGGACAAGATGCAGTGTTGGAGTGCCGGCTATCCTTGACCTGTGAACGAGCCTTCATGATGGACGAAGAGGCGAAGATCAGCTGCCTTTATAGACAAGGGATGAGGTGACCGACCGACATAGGAGATGCGAGTGTTGGTAGACACCGCTGGAGAAAGCTGGCTGTGGCGACGATGGGCGAGGTTACTTGTCCCGCAACGGGGCTCAAGAAAATAGAACCTGCCCATACTGACCAAAGCCCTGGAACCACGGAATGTAGTCGTATGTTTCTCAGAATAAGACACCGGCGAACGGGACGATACGTCTCCTACAGGGAGCTCTTCCGGAGGCAGCTTGCAGTCCTAGCTGTAAATAGAGTCGGGGAAAAGTGGTCGAATCAAAGTGCAGATCCATGTTTGTCTACCGGGAAATAATGAGGTTGGATCTCGCCAATCTGGATTGGCGTTGCATAGACGACCAGACAAGCGCGGCCGCCGTTTGATAGAGCGGATGCAGGGATGTGTTAGTCAATGTTGACATGTGCTTGTGTAAGGTGCCATCGAAGAGGCTGAAGTCAATGTGTTTTGGGTACCACAGGTAGCACACTGTGCAGGATCTGGGATACCCGTGCAGGTTATTTGCAGACACGGCATGCAACCGTAGACAGGGGTGATGCGTGACGGCGGGCGGAGTGCCATCCGCGAGCTTAGATGCCCGATTAAGGCCTCGGCCTTGTCGGCTCAGTGGAACTCCCGGCGCCTATTCCAGGCGATTTTGGTGCGGTTGGTCGTGCGCCCTTGAAGTCTTGATCTCACCGATCGCTTAATAAGAGTGAGCTTCTATATGAGTTGCCAGAGATAGACATGGAACCCGGCAACGTGGGGTGCAAGGTCTATGAACTTTGACAAGTGTCTGTGCCTGCAAACGAACGGCTCAGTGACCGAGAACCCTGCACCTCAACACACACACCCTTTGCCCAAGCATGGGATTTGCGACCTAAATATCGTTTTTCGACCATAAGACGCTAATCTCTTCATGTCAAGGTAACCTCGGTGAAAGCTGGATGACCTCTGAGATCATGGTTGGCGTAGATCATCTGCACTGCGGCTGTTGAGTTCAGTGCAAATGCAACTGCAGCAGATCATCACCGTACGTACGTCGTGTAGATCGTGGCGTGCAAGATGAAATCGGCGGATGTGAGACGGGAGGCGGGAGGTGCGCGCCTGCGGGGCCCCCTGTACCCTCCATCACGATTCACATGGGGCCTCCCTACCACAGTAACCCTCCATCGGACAAGAGACGCAGAAGCGTTGGTGGCTGCAACTGACGTCGGCCGTTTTGTTTCCATGCACCGAGACCCAGATGGGAGGCCCACTGTTCGGAATGTTCAACGGTCGCGACTTTGACTGGCATTCGTGGGCTATGCCCTATTTCGGGTGGCCGACTTCCGGGCCGTCGCTTCTCATGGATATACCCTGCGCATGGGCCTTGGGTGGGAGGAGGACTGGTAGTCATGACCGGAGGTGCCCAGGTGGCTCGACAAAGAAGCTTTGGGGTTCCCAGCTCCCGAATAACACACGAATCAGATTGCATTCTCTGATGTGGCTAAGAGTAGAAACATCGAAAGGCGAGCGACAACGGGGCAAGATCGACGGGATGCACCCCTACGAGCAATCCGTGCTCACTGGGCACTGGGCAGGGATCTTATCTGGTGGCCAATGCTCGGGAGTAAGTGACAGGTTCAGGACCCTTCCGCTAAGGTACTCGAAACAACTTCTGTGGTTTTCTTTTGTGCGACTGCTTCGTAGGATTTCCCGACATGTGAGGCTCCCGTCAGTCGCGTCATAGCTATGATGGCTCTTCTTCTTGTTTGCTTTCTTTAAGCGACCTAAGTGTCTGTGTGAAGCCACACTGTGAGGGAGCCAAGGCCTGAGATAGAGCGATGCACCTCGGGACCCAATGGCCCGGGCGTGGATCGATACAGAGCTGCAAGGGCCACAAACATCGACCCTCTGTTGCTGGAAAAGGAACTAGCTAGTGCCGCAAGCGCGTGATTCACCGGTGAGATTCACTATCGAACCGAGAAATCCGCGCGTGTGGTTGGTATTCCACGTTCGCTAGCACTCTGCCTACAATTTGCCCCTAATCCGATTGCCCGATACAACTGCGATATTCTTGGAATGTAGGACGGGCGGGCAGATCTCCAGAAAATGCGGGCAGAATGCAGAACTGGGGTAAAATCTGGGCGGAGCGGTGGGTAAAATGCTCAGCAATGCAGCTTGATTGGTCCGCGCCCGCCTTCCACGTTGTTAACCTTTTCGTGCACCGACCAAAAATACCTACCTATCGTGCCGCCCTGGCACGCCCCGCCTGGGCTCTCAGTTCAGCGTTGTTATTGTTGGGCGGGTGTTTCGGGATTCAGCTCCAGCCTGCCATGCGCCAACCGGCTGCCAATGGAAAGCTTATCGTTTCAGAAGAATCGTCGGCTCATTTGGCTGCCGGGTGGCTTTGCTCTTTTGAAGTGACAGTGGGGATTGTCGTCCGATCTTTCCTGTCAGTCTGTCAGATTGCATTTGGCCATCGATTCGTTCGACGTTGTAGTTAACTTTCAGCCCGTAAGCTTTTCAGTGTGCAGCTGCGAGATGATACGCGGCAGCAATCCTCTCCGCTGCGGTTCCAGGAGGCGCAGAACAGAACGTCAATTCGGCCGAATCGGCAAGGAGCGCAAAGAAGCTTGAACCCCTTCGGATTCCAGAACTTCCTTATTTTCTCTTGCGTATCGCTCGCCTCCTTTCGCTTCCTCTTTTCTGGCCGTCTCCCAACACACCAGCTAATACCGTTCTCGCATGCACTTGCACGGGCTGACAGAGCTGTCAGTAAATGTTGTGTAGCACTGTACAAATGGGAAGTGACACAGCATAAAAACCCTTGAACTCTGGAAAACCTACAAACTAAAGCAGAAATGAATCCTTTGTATGCATCTTGGCTTCACTCGCTCTAAATGATGCGATCATTCCCTACGAGAGCCATGTGTACAGTGTCCCTTGCATGAGGCACCTACCCCAACAACTCGCCCATCAGGCCGCAACCTTCGCTTTGTCGGCCAATACGCGTTCAATATCCATTGCCATGACCATCTTGCATGCTCTTGCTATCCCGTCTCTCAGCCATGTGTTTCTGACGCCATAGACGCGCTGCCGTGTTGGGCTCAAGATAGCAGGAAACCACTCCCACATTAGCACAGACATGCACGCGGTTATCCTCGGTTCCAAAACTTGAGTTCATCATCGGGCATACGGGAAATGCTCAGATTGGCTGACTGTTTAGTTTGTGATGTGCCGTCAGCGACCCGAGTCCATGGTCCCAGACACACTCGTGAGCGGTCTACCACGTTGTCAACCACTTACTCATCCGTATGCCGATGCTTTACTTGTCGCCCTTCGAAAAGATGCCAGTCTCCATTATTCTAAATAAGCTGCACGGCTCGTTGGCTCTCTGCTAACACGGCTCGATATGGAAACAGAGAGCTGCAACATCATCACCAGTTCCAAACAGTTTATTCACTGGTGATTCACCGGGGGGAAACCTCGATAGCTTGCCTAACTATTTATGTCCGCAACGCGTCACGGATCCGACTCCATGGTTCCAGACACATCATTACTGCCATACCTATCCGCGCTATTGTCAATCATTTATTCATCCCATCTCGCATGATGCATATGACTGGGCCTTTATGGTAGCTCGATATCACTGCTACGTTTCCTCGCGGGGACTGTGTTCTTAGTGTGTTTTCCCACTGGCAGTCCTCTTTCTGGTCGGGATGTACTCGCGGCTTGTTGGCTCCAGTAATGCAGCTAGCCATCGACTTGACCGTGACAGTGTATTTCCGGATACAGACTGTACCTTTCTACTATGTTGTCAATCACTTACTCACCCCATCTTGATTGAAGCATACTGCTGCGCCGTTGTGATTCGATATCACGAGTGCGTTTCTTCTTGATGTCTGTTATTTTTAGGGCCACTACCAGTCTTGTTTCTGGTAGAGCTGCATCGCGGCCCGTTGGCTCTTTATCTCGGACGCTCTGATATTAGAAGAGTTGACAGTATAGTCATCCTTGGTCGCATGTATTTTTGGAGTATACCAGAATGCTCGTGAAATATGTAGGTAGGTTCTGTTGATTTCACACTTCAGCCTCCGGAGCACCATCACAGCGCCGCCAAAACCACCCGAATCCCTTGACGAGAGCGAAGATATTCGGCCGAGCAGAAACTTCAGGCCTCTGAAAGCAGATGACGGTGTATACTGTGGTAATTACCATGTATGTGAATATTTCAGCCATGCGCACTTGGACGCGCAAGTAAGAACGAACAGCCCACCCATATAGCCCGCCCCATCGATGCCAAAATACGTGAGATTCCGTTCCGTATGCGTCTTCCCCATGATGCCCGCGCCCGCTATGGTGGACATGGACTAGCTAACATGGCAGGGCACGAAAAAGCCGTCTTCGGGAGGGGCCTGGAAGCCTTGCGTACCTCCTTATGTTTATCATGTTATGGATTGTGAGAAGCGTACCACTGCGCAGGAGGATGAACCCCAGGTTCGCGAGGTCGATGACGGTGCCCTTGCTGCGCCCGATTACGCTCGGCAGCACCGTCAGACCCGAGAATCTCCCCTGGTTGTATTCCACAGACAAGCCATTCGTTGTGTCGTAGATCGATTTGGGCGAGGCCTCGGCTCACGGGACCTGCGGTGCGTTGATGGCCCGCTTGACTTCTGCTCGATTGAAGTAAACTTGCGCATCTGCGGGGAGATATTGGTCAAGTGCCTGGGAAGCCGAGGACATCCGAGTCCCATAGGAGGGGGGCAGGTGGTTGCAATCTGGTAGATATCGAAACACTGAGTCATGACGTCGTTAGTAAGACGGTATTCCGGCATCCGTTTGAGGTCCTCTCACGGGATTGACCAAGGTAGCAGCATCAATTCAGGCATCCCACACGTCACATTCATTCGCAAACGACCGAGTAGGGACTTGCCGCATGGCATTATTGCTATTCAGTAACAGGCCGAATATCATGGTGAATTGGAGGTTGAAGTAAGTCTGGTTATCGGTAGCGAGCATAGCATCCGCGATATAAGGGATGTACATACGTGCCGGCGTACGATCTGCCCGCCGGCAATGTAGACATCACGCCCCTGCATGTCGAACGTGTTGACAAAGTTGCCCTAGAAGCCAAGAAACTGCTGGGCAAGGTCCTCCTCTGTTTTGGCGCTTGTGTTGCCATGTGTGAAGCTCGTGCCGCTAGGCTGCTCGACCCAGACGGCATTGGTGAGGTTTGGAATATTTGTGCGCCCTATATCAAAAGTTTCGTACAATTTCCAAAGTAATTATTTCCTGAGGTTCTCTTCGGATTGACTAACAATAAGTACAGATATTCGTGTGAGAAGCACTCCCGCTCCTGTGGTAGTACCTGCTGAACAGAAGTCGCAAGGAGGTCTGCAAACAATGATGCACATGATGGCCTGCGAGACTTGCACGATGTGGAGACGACCTAGAAACATTGTGATGCACGAGTGCTCTGTGTGACTGAGTTAGTGATGCACCATTAAAGAGATCAGATGTAGGGTAACGATTATGATGATTCACATAAATCGCCACCTTCCGTCTTCCGAGCCGCGATCCGAGAGAGGCTGATACTACCAAAGTCGACGGATTCGCACTGATGGAGTATGCACCGGACAGTGCTGAACCTTCGCGCAGTCATCACCGAGAGACATGCGGCCCCAGCTAGAAGCGACCCATATCAGTGTGCCGACGTATCTAATTGGAGAAGATCTGAAGATAAGATCAAGTTAAGAACAGCCGTCTTTTTTGTATTGTAAGCAGCATGTTTTGCTCAATAATCAAGATGCTAGACATCGACCATCAAACACAGCGCGGTGTGCACTCGGCAAGTGGGGCCTCCGCGTGACTCTACACGTGCATAACGGGCGCATTGGCCAACTGAACGCTGGGGCATGCGAGCTTTGGACTCGAGGTCCACTGAGCTTTGACGACGCCAAACTCACGCAAACACCTCGCAATTGTTCGACGTAGGCCGCTCAATTGCTCTCAAGATGGGACTCCTAAGCACATCATCCGAGACTCCGCGACGTTCGTGACCTTGGACCCTCCCCCGATTTCGCACCCCGGCTTGCTGACAGGAAATCCCATGGACAGAGGCGACTCGCGAGGAGATGCGAGATGCGAAGCTCCCGCTAGCATACCGAGATAGCTGCGCACACCTGCTCATCCCGCTCAATCGGTGTCGATACGAGACATACTACCTTCCGTGGAAGTGCGAGGTATGAAGCAGCAATCCTGGCATCGGCCCGGCGGAGCAGTGGCGGGAAGATTGTGCGAGGTACTGACCATTTGGATTCTGTCTGCAGGACGAGCGACACAGCTACGAGAAATGCCAATACGTCGAGTTCAAGAAGCGCGTGGCCAAGATGAACGAGCTTAGGGAAGCCAAGGGCGGCGAGAGGAGCAACTGAGAGGACACGGAGATGGCATGCAGCAGTTTGGAAGGCGCAAGAGCTGGCGATATTTCTCGCCGTGTACATATCGTGGGAAGAAGGCGGCTGTGAAGGTTTAGACAGCAATGCATTGGACCATCAAAGCCATATCCCGGATGCTACGGGCCAGCCAGAAAGTGAGATTCTGCGCGCCCGATTCGATGGCGGCGACAACTCAAAAGACTGCTTAATCGAGATTGGTGGGCTGAGCAGACGTTGGACAGATTTGCTGCTAAAAAATCGCGTTTGTTGTTTCAAAACTCCATACGGGAGGTATTTTCTCTGCTGCCATGTCGACTTACCTGAGCCCATCGAGATAGCTTAGGAGCCGCTTCTTGATCACCACGCCGACCACTCGCGCGGTATCCTCCTCAACGGCAACAAGATGCCTGAGCTCGAGCTTGCCGAACATCTCAACCGCATACTCTGTCGGGGCTTTGGCAGGCACCGTCAACGGACTGCGGTCGATGAACTCAGACACCAGCCCACCCAACAAATCAACCTCATCTCCATCTCCACCTTCGCCAAGACGCTCGTCATGCAGCAGATGGAGGGCAAACTCGAGCTCCGCCTCAGGCAGGTAGCCATGGCAGATACCGCCTTCATTGACCAGGACCAAACCAGCATCCATGAGACCGCGAGCCTTGAGCCTGGCAAGCTTGTCGCGCAGCATAGCTACTGGCACGCGATAGTCTGGCCCGGTGTATAGCGTTATTTCGTCCATGGTGCTGGGAGGCGGGACCAGGTCCTCCACGGTGCCCGTGCCCGACTCATGATGGTGCCGGCGGACCTTGGCGAGGGCATGCTCCATCCACATCGAGAAACGGATGGCCCAGCAAGTGCTGCGACAGGTCGTAGACGCCATCTGCGCTGATGGCATCAGCGACCCACTTCGCCGTGAGAATGGCTACCATAAAGGGCGGGATGAAGTTGATCTCGCCTGTCAGCTCGAACATGATGACAGCCAGACTGACCGTCATACGGCTGACTCCTGCCAAGAAAGCGGCTGCGCCGACCATGGCGAAGATGCCGGGGGAGATGTTCTCTGCGAACTGGCCGACCATGCGACCGAATAAAGCGCCAGCATCCAGGGCTGGGATGATGATTCCTGAGGGTACTCTGTACCTTGCAGCCAAAGGTGATGGTAGTCAGGAACAGCTTGGCTAGAGTGCCCGATATCAGCCAGGCGTAATACCCGCTCTTATTACTGCCGTGTCGTGCTTCCTGCTGACATAGCCAAGACTGTTCAGACACGTTGTGGCAGTCGACGAGCAGCTCCGCCATGACGATATCCCCGGTGTCACGAATCAGCGGGTTGGGATACTGAACTAGCGCCGTGACAAGGACGACCAGCGACAACTCAAATACCGGATTGCTCCTGATGGCCGGGAGGCTCCTGAAAACCCTTGCCCACTTGAAGTTTGCCTGACAGAAGACACCGCCAAAAAGACCGCCACATATCCCCAGGAAAATAAAGATGAGATAGTGGGTCGGGTCGTAGTTAACACCGTAGTTGGTCTCGAAAAGAAGCAGCTTCCCAGTTCCTGTTGGGTTGAGCTGCTTGAGTGTGCCGGCCGCGGCTAGCGAGCAGAGGAAGGATCTCCAGAGCACTCGCCGGGGAAAGTACGTGCTGATCTCCTCGTAGCTAAAGAGCACGCCCCCAATCGGCGCACCAAAAGCGACAGAAAGTCCGGCCGAGCACGCAACGCTGAGCATCTCCCTCATTTTCCGCTCGTTTTCACGATATTTCGGAAACCTCATGGCAACAAGATATCCCACGCAGGTCGATGTACGCACGAACGGCCCTTCTTTGCCGAGACACATGCCCGTAGCCACGGCAAACGTCGCGCCGATGGCCTTGACTACTAGCACCTTCAGGTCCAGAAAATGAGGGATCACGAACCCCGAAAGGATGGTCTTGATCTCAGGGATCCCGCTGCCTGCTGCCATGTACATCGTCTTTCCGGCTGCGGTTTGTGTGCCATATTGCTGCTGACCATTGCTGTTATCAGCAGTCACGGCAGGCAGGTTTGCCCGGGTCGTCATAGTGACGCTGCCCGCAACGATACCGAACAACAGCGCAAACGCTACGTGTACCACATATGCCGCACCCCATGTCGATCCCCAGGATTTCCAGTCGCCGCACTCAACACCAGCAGCGTTGTTCGACGAGAGACTGCAGCATGCAGCCTGGTTAAGCCATACACTCCGTACACAATGACCGTCCTTCACAGTCGGCTACAGTCACGACACTGACGTCGACCACAAAGGCCACAAGCGCAGTCAGCACGCCGATAAGAGTCGTTGCACGGCGGCCGCTCGCCCAAATGTGTCTCGTGCATAGCCCGCTCATCTTTGGAGACTGCTGATGAGAGCAGTGGCTCGACGTCGTCGTCGCCATTACGTGGACGGTCAGGGGAGAGCGAACGGGGGTATTCGGTCGGCTGCCCGGGTTCGGGGCCGGACTCGTCCATTGTGCAAGTCCCGCCCGGTCGAACCTAGCTCCGAGACTTGAAGAGGATGGCGGTGGACGATGGCGGCGGACACTCAACCGAAGTGATGATACCTTAGACAGAGTGTATAGGAGAGATCATCAACATTACGCGAAATTTTATCACAAATACAAACTACCAAACAGAGAACCATCCATTTTCACGCATACAACCCGGCCTGACTTGCCTGTCTATCAGCGACAATGGCGCCCACTGACATCACACGCACTTTCTCAGGAGATAGGGCCCGAACCTAGACGACAAGACTATCGGATGGGCTGGTGGGAGATGCGCGCCACTGCAATTCTTGGCTGGACGGTCTGTAGTACATACGTACATGCAGTGCAATGCAACAGCCGCCCAACTCGCGTGTGTTGCAGAAATGACCTAGAAAGTCACAAGCCTGCATCCGTGTGACAGGTAACGTCGTCCACGTTGAGTACGTAGGTACCTAACAAGGGTTCTGGTGTTCAACGTTGCAGTGGAGCCAGCGTTTCGCAACCCCGCTAACGACCGCTGGAACGGCTTTGCGTGCAGAACGTTTTACCGGGTGACATCCGCCGCAAGCTGAAGTCCCGAGGCCGTTGCGCAAGGGATCGAACCTAACGAAACCTTAATTGCACGAGCGATTTCTGGACCAAGATTTGAACGGGCGAGAAGCAAAAGTATCAGATGGCAATGTGTAATCCAATCTATCCCATCTAAACGCTGACAAGTTACAAATGCGCACAACGCAGCAGACAGCCACTGCCTAGCGTCCTCCAAGCTGGCCCTTGGGCAGGGGCGGAATCCAGCAGACAGCCAGGTTGAGCGCGATGTGGATGACACCAATGACCCAGAAGGCCCTGGCGTAGTTGGTGCCGCCGTCCATGAAGCGGAAGATGATGGCAAAGACGACGCCTCCCGTGTTGCCACCGGCGCCGGTCAGCCCGGAGAGGATGCCGTTGGCGTACGGGTAGACGTGGGGGACGAGGGCGAAGTTGGCGCCGTTGCCGGCCTCGTGGAAGACGGCCATCAATATCATGAGGCCCACGAAGGTGCCGAGGTTGTGCGGGTCGAGCATGCCGATGAGGATCAGCAGCGCTCCGGTCAGCACGCCGCAGACGTGGATCCACGCCTTCTTCAGCCACAGCTTGCGCCCAGAGCAGTTGTACAGCACATCGGCCACCCCCCCCCCAACGGGCGCGTGGCGAAGTTGAGGAAGCCGAAGATGGCGGCGTAGTTGCTCGCGCTGGTCTGTCCGAGATGGGGGAAGTTCTTGAGGTAATACGCGCCGAGGATGGAGTTGACGGCCAGCTCGCCGCCAAACGAGCACGCGTACGTGGCGACGTGGAAGAGGCCGTGCGGCGAGCAGATCACGCCGATGGCTTCCTTCATGGTCGGCTTCACCACGGTCTCTCCCTGGGCGATCTCCATCGCCTCCGTGCGTGAGATGTCGGCCTCGTGGTCGTTCATGGCGTGCACCCTGCCGCCGCTCTTGTCGCCGGCCTTTTCCTCGTCCGAGGCAGACGTTGCGAGCGCTGCGCGGTCGGCAATACCGCCGCTGACGGTTACCATCTCGTCGTCACTGCCGCCCGAAATGCCGTGCGAGGCAAGGTTTTCCCGCACCTGCTGGTGTCGCTCGTCCCATCGGCCCATCGGCGTGTCGTCGCACAGGAACAGCAGCCCTAGACCGCAGGCGACGAGGCAGACGAGCGGCACGACGAAGGTGATGCGCCACGCCCGCCCCGGAGAGTGGCCGAACCTGTGCACGAGCGAGTCGTACACGGCGGGCATGATGAAGTAGGTAATGCCGCCTCCCGCATTGCCCCAGCCGCCGGCGAGAGCGTTGGCCGTGCCGACCACGTTCTTGTCGAACCATCCGGTGCACCAGACAAGGCAAGGCACGAAGGTGGCGCCGAGCAGGCCGAGGAAGAAACGGATCACGTACAGCCCGCTCGCGTCCTTGATCAGCGGCGCAAGGCCGACCGGGATGCTACCCAGCAAAAGGATGACGCTGAACACCCTGCGAGAGCCGAACTGGTCGCAAAGGGGCCCCGCTGCGAAGCGGAGGATAAGCGTTGACGTGAGCGAGACGATGTTGGAGTTGGCGATTTCTACCGATGACAAGCCGAGGTCCTTCTTGATCGTGACTGACAGCTGTGGCCGTGTTAATAATACTGCCACATCACAAAAAAGAAATACGCCAATGCCCCGGGGGGGGGGGGGCACGTGCCAGAGGTGGAAATGTATACCACGCCCAGAAGGCCAGCATGAAGCCCATCCAGGAGAAGAAGAAAACACGGCCATGTCTGTCGAACGGGTTGAGGATCGGCACGCTCCTGGCCTTTTTGTTGACGGGGTTGAGTTGGGCACGGGCGCCCGCCACATGTCAGATATTTTGAAGCCCATATTGCCGCCTTTGTCATGCAAGTATCGCTATGGCTGTTTGAGTGTTGGAAGTCGGAGTTGAAGCTTGTTACAAAGGGGTTTGGCGAGTCACGAGCCCAGCTGAATGTCGAAAGACCCGAGTTGTCGATGTTTTGTGTGTTGCTGATGGGTTAACCATTCTCGAGCCGTCCCTGAGACAGGACGTGCAGCGCTTCTTATACAGAACTATGCATTGATATCTCTGGGCAATTCCAGACCCAGATCGAGGTTGAGAGGGAACATCTCCGCGTTCCTGGAGCCATCCGACGCGGAAAGGTGCACACTGGCAGCGCCGCAAGAGGCTTGGCCTGGCTAGACCGGATTGGGAATCGAGTCTCTCAGCTGCCCGGACGAGGGCGCAATCTGCCCCTGTGGGGCCCGTGGCGTCCGTTCGTTTCTGGGTGTTTTGATCGCGGCCTTATCACGGACTCCCGCATCGCGGGGCGTGGCAAAACATTATTAGCGGCCATGGGATTCGTCATCTTCTTCTCAGAAGGAATTTCTGGGGCAGCAGGAAAGGTTCACATTGAAGACTGAACCGAGATGGGTACTTCGCATATGCCTATACCGATGTTACTAAGTTGTTTTTACTCTCACTCACGACAACGAGTCTAAAAACATCAGCTCCAAGTTGAGAGTCGTGTGCATGGGATGAACCTTTAGCCACTAGGGGATATGCAGGTTAGATAAGATCGATAAGATCATATCGCCTGTAACTATCCGAGCGCTAACGGAGAATCGTGAACAGCATTGGCAGCACCTCGCATGTTGTCCCGAGGAAGTGTTGTTTCTCTTTTGTATCGCTGCATGGCGTTTACTACCCCTCTCTTTGCGCAGGGCCGAGTCTAGGACAATGTGAACTAGAGCAGCATGCGAGTGTCGGGCGGGTGGGATGCACTGACCAGACAAGCACGCACAGCGCATCCCAATCGACAATCTCGAGGCGTCGAGGAGGCTGCAATTGAAAGCCAAGAAAGACATCAGCCTTGGCAAGAGATAAGGAATCCGCCAAAACGGGTCCTTCCGGGGATATTCGCGTACACCTACGGCTACAGTGTCCTGGGACTCTCTAACGCCAAGACACAAGGGCCATCTCCGCGGGGGGGCCACATGACTGGATCTGCCCTGTCAGTGCCCAGAGATAGAAGATGGATATGTAAACTCCCGGAAGCCAAGAGATAGGTATAGCGACTGTTGGGCCGGATTGTGTTCTTCTTCTCGCTCGGGTAGATCTCGCCTCGAGCGTTCTTGGCCCCCATTGGCAATGGCGATGGGCATCATCAGGAAAGACCCAGGGATCATGCATCTCCGGTACGTAGGTTGACGTCAACAACTTTCAGCCATAGGGACCACATTCACTTATCATCACCTTGATGCTTTCAACGGCAATATCTCCGAGTTTGCATGTGAACGACGGATGTGTCCTCACTAGAAAAGCAGCAGCATTTGTATTCGACGCTTAACTCACGTTGATCTCGGCAAGGTTCGCGCGTTTCCACGTGCTTCTCTATTTTGGCAAGAACTTGAGTTTCTGGCTTAATTATTCAAGAGACCTCTTTCTTCAAACACTTGAATACTGAATTCCTGACATGATAGGTACTCGGGCCTCAAGAACGGAGCCGAGCTCAGAATGGAGCACCACCCCCGGGTGTCATTGTGCTTCAGCTGAGCCCGCTTCAGCTGAGTCCCTATCTGTCGGACTTCAAAATGGATTACTAGCATCGACCAGGTGTGGATTCACATTTTGGTTCGGTGGTGTAGTGGTTCGATACTATCTCGATGCATGTCTCCCCCACCCCCCCCCCCCAAAAAAAAAAGAGATCGGAGATGTCACGTCCGACCCCAGACATCTGCGGAGCGGAGACGATCGTGTGTGGCACCCCGCACCCTGTCATGCTAACTACCGTAGTATAGGTAAGTGATCACTCCTGCGTTTCGATAAGAAACCTACTTGGCAGATGTTTGATAGGTCCTGGTGTTCGTTATCTGCCGAAAGCTGATAGAGGCGGGTGCTTGCTTGCTTACCAAGGGTATAGACGGCTTATTAGGGCCAACTAATATGCTCTGCAGGTTACTCAACTCGAACACCAGTAAGTCGACGATGGGATGCTCAGGGCTCACAAGCCATCACACCAAGACTCACATATCAAGAAGAAGGGGGGGATGAAAAGATGGGTAGGTAGATAAATTGAACTTGAACGAATTGATGCTAGCATCACTCTCAACATAACACAACCAAAATCCACAAATCCCGGACAGAGAACGCTACTCCTCCCCCTCATTCATTCATCCCCCGAGTCATCCTTGACTCCCCTTGGGTTTGAGACCTCTCTGACGCTTGGGAGGAGCCTCCACGCAGGTGCACGGACATTCCTGGATCGAAAGATCATGTTCCTTCTTGCTGATCCTGCCCCGTTGTTCTGCCGTGTTCTGTATACGTTAGTCCGACCAGCAAGTGAGCGAACGCAGACATCTCTTTTTTGGCATGTATCTCTGCGGGGCTTTTTGTCTTTTTTTTTTTTTCGTCTTACCTCTTTTGATTCACTAGGCAAAGTGGCAAGTGCTGCTGCTATGCGATCATTGACCTGCGGGAAGAGGAGTATTAGGGCCGGCATTAAGGGCAAGGGTGACAATAAGGTGTGTCTTTTGCCAGGCTCGGGTGAACGATGCAGAAGTCGGACAGAGGCCAAGAGACGCCGGGACGACATAGTAGTGCTCTCTGACTGCCTGCCTGCACTCGGTCGGTGCCAGATGAACAGTAGCTATGTATTGGAAGAAAGAAAGAGATCGATATAAGGGTGTGTGTCTTGGCCGCACCAGAGAGGAAGTGGGTATCATTTGGTTATATATATAAATTTTATACATCGTCAGGCTGCTTCTTCTCTCCATTAATATAATTCTTCGTCCCAAATGATATGCCCGTCGCAGCCGCGCAGAGCCTTGTGCCAAGTGGTTTACTAGCGACCTTTTAGTCATGTGAAGCACCTCAGCCAATGCTGCATCACGCTGCCCAACCCTGTCGTTTAAGAACGCTAGATGCAGGAGCCATCACTGGTCAAAATTGCCCAGAGTAAAACCAAGGAGGCGCTCTCCCCTGCATGCAACCATTTGCCCCCTCTTCGACCGCAGCGGCAGCTTGTTCCAGGTGAGACGAAAACATGTCCCTCGGTTGGACGAGACAGCCTTGATGGGTCAGGTGAACGATGCATTGTGACGCGGTGTTTACCTCTTGTCGACGTGTTGATAGGAAGAAGAAGCAGCAGCGGGGCATGCCATAAAAGTGACACAGCCTGGCCTGCACAGGGCTCAGGCTGTGTCTGTTGGTTGCACCGCTGTTTCTAAAGGCTGGGCCTATTGGGACTGTAGGTTTTTCTACAGTTTACATAAGGGCCATACATAACCCTAACCCTTCAAAAATTATCCTCACCGCCTAATGCATCATTTCATCGAAAAAGCGATTTTTTGTAGCGACTTAGACAGTTATCGCATGCGCCCTGCATTTTCCCCACCGGGCTTCAATTATTCGCCTTGGCCAGCCTTTTCCTCCCGCCGAAGTCATCACCACCCACAACAGCCACGCAGTAATAGCCCACTGCAACGCAGGCGGCTCAATTGATCGAGAGATAGATCTCACCGGTGTGGATGACTCAGACGATAAAGATGAAGATGTGGGAGAACCTCAGCCTCGAGGGCGCCCTTAAGGCTCCAAGAACAAGGGCAGGATGACTGCAGCCAAGAAGACTGCAGCCAAGAAGACTGCAGCCAAGAAGACTGCAGCCAAGAAGACTGCAGCCAAGAAGACTGCAGCTAAGACAAGAACAAGGGCAGGATGACTGCAGCCAAGAAGACTGCAGCCAAGAAGACTGCAGCCAAGAAGACTGCAGCCAAGAAGACTGCAGCTAAGAAGACTGCAGCCGCAGCTAAGAAGACGACGGCGGCGAGGTCTGGGGAGCGCCCTGTGGGCGTAATCAAGCCCACGCGTGCTGGGCGGCTCCCCAAGCCGTCGTAGTGACTGTTGGGCTCTCTGGACTGATGTACGTACTCTAGCTAGATCTGGGTCACGTGGATTTCACGTGACTTCAAAATTGCTTTTATTGCAGAAATGGACGATTTGGCCCGCGGGCGCCTTTGACCACTATTGCCCAGTATTGCGTTGTGATTGGCCCTACTGTCTGAATAAGAGTCTTTGCAAGTACCGGAATACCAACCCATGATACGCGTTAGTTCGTGTATACATACCTAGCTTGGGTACCTGTAATTATTCTTGATTTTTCTCTCGACTGCCGCGGCGCAATCTCGCGACTCTTAAAATAGCTGCATGTATTGTAGGCAAGTGTCTCTGTTGCCTCAGCTCTGTGCATAACCAAGTTTGTAGCCGGGTGACTAAGCTTGCGATTTACAGCATGGATCCCACAGAAGGCAAGTTCACGTCTGCGGTTGAAGGTTTCTCGATTCCTCCTACGAATCACGTGCTCAGGTACCTATCCCACGAAGTGCCAAACAACAGCAATATCCGTGCACGACAAGGATGCATCCAATTAAAACCTAGCGTTACGAAGTACTTCAATTCCCATACTAATCTAGCCTATGCCACTTGTAACAACAAACATCGTTGTTACATAGAGATACCGCGCAGTCCTCGCAGCCATGCCTCGAACAGTGCCTGGGTCCGACTTTTCAGCCGTTTCGGCTACTGCGCATACAATTGAATCAAGTGATACGTCCATGTACAGTGGAAGAAATGGTGGAAGAACTGGTTTACTTAGTAAACTGGCCGCGTTCGCGTTTGTTGACAATGTGCTGCATTCGTATCCAAGGATTGGCAGGGGTGTTGCGCATAGACCGCCTTCCTTTTTCGGTAAACTGCTGTTGTTTGGCACTTCGTGGGATACGTGCGAGATTTCTTCGGGAACACCTCAAGTTTAAAAGAAAGCGTGAGATAGTATATTGAGAGGCTGCGGACCTCGCAATCAAGGTAATGGCTAAAGTATCTCCCGATAAGATTACTGTAAGTTTGCCCCAGCTGCCCCTTCCCCAACGGCCAATGTGTCAATGATGCTCCCGCCTCCTATGCAAACCAGCTTCCATCTCCTTTCCCCCTTCCCGGGCCGCTCCTCAATGAAGCCCCCTAGCGGCCAGCTATCTTCAACGATACCAGAGGTTCATCAGAATCCGTTCCACACAAGCTCCCACCAACTCCAGACCCTCATAGTCCGACATGTCGGAAGTTAGTCGCTTAGGTATGCCGTCGGAGTCGATGAACTCCACTGGCCGGCCGAACGGGGCACAGGCTTTGTAGCTGGTCAACACGGGCCAGTACGTATTCACACCAGGAGGCTGTTGGTAGGGTCTGTTGAGCGTAACAAGGACGTGTTCCGGTCGAATGTTGTTATGGGCCCATCCTCTCGTGTGTAGGGCCTTGATGGCCTCCGTGACCCCCTGCATGATGGCGTCCTTGACAAAGAGGTGCTTGTTGACCAAGTTTCGCAGGGCTTTGGGCTCGCGAGTCTGGAGTGTCGCAAGGTCGCAGTCAACCATCGTGCTGCGACACCAACGCCACCCATCACTTCCATCGACACGGCGAAAGTGCCGGCGAACTGCGCGGACCTCGGCCGATTGTGCGGGCGCAGAGGACTGGACCACCCAGATCGATATTGTCGTACACTAGACCCGTGATGAAACCGCGGTTGGTCCGAGGGCCGAGGTAGGTAACGAAGTTTGCATGACTGCGGAAGAGGTCGTGCAATTCGCGGATTGCGTGGAGTTCTCGAAGAAAGGAGTTTTTCACGACGCCCACCAGCCCTCCCATGCTACAGGTAGGTATTAAGTGGTGCACCGCAGGCGTCCTCACCCTAGTTATGGGAGGATGTGAAGCGGCTGGGGTGTCTTGGCCCGCCGGGGGATACACCTCATTATCCGGAATCAACCAGTACGGAACGCCACGCAAAAGTGAGCTAGGAGCACTCTCGATACCGATGTTCCCGAGCCTGACATAAACCAGCCGGTATTCGGATCCGTGCAACATCGTGGCTATAAGACCCAATCCAGTCCGTCCTCCCTTGCCAATCCGCTCCTGCCAGGCGCACCATAGCTTTATGTGTATATCTCGGGATACTCTAAAAGGTTGCCAGGAGGGAGGAGGTTGCCAGTCGGAAGGAATGCCAGAGGTAGCCATAGTTGCAAGATTGCTAACGAAGAGCGGATAGGAAGTGTGTGGTATGCTTTGACAGTGTAGGACTTGAATTCGATGTGCAAGTAGGTGTGTGCAAGTAAGAAAGAGTTCTACGTCGAGTTCCTTGAAAGTCGAGGTTGACAGGCTTTATATACTTTTCTAACCAGTTAGAGAATAAGGAAACTTGAAGACGTTGACAATAGGTTGACGGCGGGCTATTCTTACGGCTTATACACTACTAGCACGTGTAGTAAGTTTTGGTGAGTCGTGACATGGACAATAGAAAACCATCGGCAAGCGGTTTGTCTTAACGAGATGAAATATGTTTAGGATTACAGTAGCTAACAGTCGCCTCCTCCGGTTATGTCTGCATGGGTGATGAAAACGTAGGTGTACGGCCCGCATTGTGCATTGTCGAGGACCGCGAAGCATTCTCCGCTAGAACACGGACTTGATATGAATCACTTCACCACGGAACTGAGACCACGCCAATCATCACGCGCCTGGACAGTGGTCTGTTTTATGTCACAGGGCTGATTGAGAGCAGGCAACCAGGAGTAGACCTGCCTTATTCCCATTCACCTAGAGAGCCGGTCAAGCTTATCCATTAAGGTTTCCCCTTGCCATGTCGGATCTGTCTCTACGTAACGCCGAAGCGGCTTGAACACAGTATTACATTGATATTCGGTAACCTGGCCGGATATAGACGTCCAGTTTACAGCTGTAATAACTACCAATCTTCCTGATCCCGGCCCTGGATATTGGGGAGAGTGGCGCGAAACACTCGGTGAACAGCTGGTACACGGATACCCAAGGTCGTGGCGAAATGTCCTTCGTGTAACTTGGAATCTTGGCCAAATAGACCCCCCTCGCAGGCTATTCCCGTCCCTTCCTTCGGCAGATCGATATAAGATACCTTACCCAGTCCCGTTTTACAGAGTACAAGTCAGGCGGGGGGGGATTGCCGTGCGTTCTCCGCATGTTCGAGCACCGCCTGCTCTTTCCCCGCATAAACTTTCCCGTGCCTTCCCACTTTAAGCGCGTGTCGTCTCCGCATCAAATCAACACCAACAGTACCTCATTGACACGAGGTTAAACCGTCCCAACATCGGCTCCTTCACTCCCGGGTTTTCCAACCCCCAAAAAATAAAAATAAAAAAAATCGTCCGAACCCTCACAGATTGCGTCATTGTTTGTGTAACTTCACCCGTTCTAGTTCATAATGGCCCAGGCGGATATACCCTCGAGCCACAAGGCAATCATCTATGATAACCCGGGGCAGGTGAGCACGCGAGTCGAGTCAGTCGAAACGCCTAAACCGGGCGTGGGCGAGGTGTTGGTCAACATCACCCATTCCGGCGTCTGCAGCAGCGACCATGCGGTCATGACCAATCGATGGGTCACTTTACCGCCGACTCCGAAAGGCCAGATCGGCGGACACGAGGGCGTCGGCAAGGTGGTCGCTTTCGGACCGGGCGCATCCGAGACGGCTTCTTCCCTGAAGATCGGGGATAGGGTTGGCATAAAGTGGATGGCCGGAATCTGCGGCACCTGCATGCCTTGTCTTTCGGGCCGAGATGCGCTGTGCAGGTCCGGCAAGATTTCCGGGTTTTACACACCGGGAACATTCCAGGAATATGTCCTCGCGCCGGCAAACTACGTGACGCCTATCCCGGACGGCGTACCCAGCGACCTAGCCGCGCCGATGTTATGTGGCGGCGTGACCGTTTATGCGGCGCTCAAGAAATCCGGCGCCCAGCCTGCAAGTTTTTGCTCCTCTTCCCCCCTCTTCAACCCGAGCCGGGTTGGAATTGGATGCTGATGTCAACAGGGCGACTGCGTCGTAATCCCGGGAGCGGGAGGTGGGCTCGGTCATCTGGCTGTTCAGATCGCCGGCAGGGGCATGGGGCTGCGGGTGATTGGCATCGACTCGGGCGAGAAGGAAGAGTTTGTCAAGTCCCTGGGCGCCGAGACGTTTCTCGACATCACCAAGTATCCCGGAGACGAGGGCGGGAACAAGAAGCTGGCCCAGGACGTCCGGGCTGCGACGCCGCAGGGGATGGGCGCCGCCAGCGTCATCGTCTGCACGGGATCCAACGCCGCGTACGCCCAGGCCCTCGGCTTGCTCCGGTTCGGCGGGTCCCTGGTATGCGTCGGTCTGCCGGAGGGCGTGCCCGTCGAGATTGGCGGGGCGATGCCCGGATTGATGGTGGCACAGGAGCTGCGGATTCTGGGCAGCGCCGTGGGGAACAGAAAAGAAGCCATCGAGACGCTCGAGATGGCGGCCAGGGGCGTTGTCAAGACGCACTTCACCCTCGAGCCCATGTCGCGGCTCACAGACGTGTTTGAAAGGATGGAAAAGATGCAGCTGCAGGGACGCGTGGTTATTGACATGAATGCTGCGTGAGGCGTCGCTAGGTACAACATCAAGGTAGACTGTTATGCATAGTATACTAATTCCAAGGCCGACGGAGAATGACTTTTTGAGATGGTGGGGAGATCGCGGAGAAAGCATGATTAGGTTTGTTGGACACACACCTTACGTATTCAGACATCTGACAGCAACCCTAGCGTTGCAGCCCCCCGGATTGCACGGTACGGTCCAATTACACCATGAATGGGCCAAATACCTTCTCAACGCGAGATCGTGTGTCATGTCTTTTGACAAGTTACGAAAGCCTTCATAACGCCAAACAGTAAAATTATTTATAGAGCCGCCATAACTGAGAATACATATCAGGCACGTGTCCCTAGTGGAGCCACTGTCCGGGATAGATTTGCGTCGTCTCGGGTTGTTGCGGCGCGACGTCTGCGCTGTTTGAAGACATCCAAGAGGGCAGGCAAGGCAGGGTCTGTGCTGCCAGTCAGATCATTTTGGATCCTTCCGGCCTCCTGTAGCGCGAGCCAGCGTTGGATTTCTCGCATTTGGCTTCCGAGTCTTTAAGGTGCTGCATTGTGTAGAACTGTGGTCTATTCTAGACGACGCGATGATTCGAGGCAACTCCATGTGGTAGGGGCGCTTGTTATATGTACAGCCCCCGTTGCTCCTCTCTTTTTTAGGTTTGCTCGCGCTCAACAAGCTTTGGTCCTGTGATCGGGGGAAAATTAGGAGTTGGTCCATGCCCTGGAAGTGGGGAGAAAACTGCCACTGGCCAATCATATCCCATCCAGCCTTGCCGCCCACGTTGTTACTGTTACAGAAGCAGTAAACCGTATTGTCGGGAACCAACTGGCCGGGCAATCAAGACGGTTAACGGTAGGCGGGCGTAGCTTTACCTTTAGTGTTCCGTGAACAGCGCTTCTAGTCTGTGGCCTGATGCTGCGAACCAAGCAATCCCTCACTAACGCGGCCCGGCCGCGTCGAAGGAAGCTTGTTCTTTCTCCACCTTTGTCGCCGCTCGCATTGCATTGGTGGGGAGTAAATAGGGGGGGACAACACAGCCCCTCAGGCCCCCATAGCCCCTATCACGCTAAACACGCTTTTTTGTTTGCTGCTTCCAGGTTTGGGCTGCAGCGCCCCGGCAGCGCCAAGCGAAGAGGCGTCAGACAGCCCATAGCGCTAATCCAGTTGCAAGAAGGGTTACATTGAATGCGGCCTTAGTCAAGCGCCACAGCTGATGCCAACCTTTTCAGCTCATTTGTTCTTTTTTTTTTGTGGTACTAGGTATTAATGTGACGCAAGTTCTGGCGAGACTTGGTCTCAGTGTCGGCAACCTTCTGCAACTTTCCCGACGCGTTCTTGACATTTTTCTATCCCATCAACCTTAGCTCAGAGTCGTTCTCTTAATTCCCCGAACTATCATGAATGTAGACTCGTATGTCGAGAAGAGTTGGCCGAGCAACATGCTGGCCCAATTCCATCAATACCGACGAAATCCCCTACCTATCAGTTGGCGCAAGCTCAATCGATCCACCACCATTTACATCGTCTTCTCCATTATCGCAATCGCGCTTTTGTATCGGCATTACAGTCCCATCGGTGTGCCACGCGAGGCAGAGCCTGGATTTCGCATAGATACATCATCCGAAGACGGGCTCCTCATTTCGCGCAAGATATGGCAGATCATGCTCCCGCCCTCCAGTTCCGAGGGCCCGTCATACAAAATCGACCCGGAGAAGCTCGGCGACACCGCCTCGTGGCTCGCGCAGAACCCAGATTACCCCTACAAGCTAGTCGGGCAGAAATGGGCAGACGCGTTCATCGGCACGCGATTCGCCGGTGATGCGCGGCTCCTGCACACTTACCATTCGCTCCAGAACCCGGGCTCCAAGTCGGATCTCCTGCGCTACCTGATCCTGTCGGCCGAGGGCGGCGTGTACACCGACACCGACACGGTGGCGCTGAAGCCGATCGACGTCTGGGTGCCGGCGCACCTCCGCCGCCGCGTGCGCCTGATCGTGGGCATCGAGTTCGACCAGCTCGACGGCGGCGGGTGGGCCGAGATCCCCCACGAGCTGCAGTTCTGCCAGTGGACCATCGCGGCGGCTCCGGGCCACCCGGTCTTCCCCGCCATGGTCGAGCGGTCGCTGGACACGCTGGAGTACTATGCGGGGGGCCACAACCTCACCGTCAGCCAGTATTCCCCGACCAGCTTCGAGGTCATGAACTCGACCGGCCCGGCGGCCTGGACCGACGTCGTCTTCGCTCAGCTGCAGCTGGCGGACCCCGAGATCACAACCCTCAGGAACCTGTCCGGCATGACGGAGCCGACGCTGTACGGCGACATCTTGGTCCTGCCGATTGACGGGTTCGGCATGGGTCAGCCGCATTCCAACTCCAGCTCATCGGACGGGCCAATCCCGGAGGCCGCCCTGGTCAAACATAACTTCCGGGGATCGTGGAGATCTTCAGAAGGCTGAAAGCAATTTTGTTTTACTGTCGAGGGGAAGAATTTACACACGAGGGAGTCATTTCCATCATTTCCTCCCCCCCCCTTTACCTACACTGAGCCCCGGAGCAGCCTGCCGCTCGATGCTACCTACGTAGCGAACGAGTCTTGCTTGCTTTCGCAGCGGCGACCAACCCCAGTTGATGGGGATAGCAAGCTTGGCGTGAAGCACGCTGTTCCGGGCGAGCCGTGGGTTCCAATTTGGGGTCTTGCAGGGGGGTGGTGTTTGGGGCCCCGATTCCGGGCAGTTTTTAGCGGGTCCCACCCGTCACAGAGGTGTTGTCGCTGTAAAAGCACGGACCAACTGGCACCCCGGCGCATCACGAGCCGGGATTCGGACAGACACCTGACAGACAGCCCTGCACGGCTTTACTCTTCTACTTTCGGTGCTTCCCATATTGCAACTCCTCCATCCAGCCTGGAGCGAGACATCTTATTTTGCGGTAGACAGAAGCCGAGGTGCTCAGCATGGCTCGCCGTATAAGCAGCATCAGCACCTAAAGACTGAGCAAAGGACTGTAATGGAAATACTTCACATCCGAGATTGACGTCCCGATTTGTTTCATTGATCTACTTGTTACACACACATTGTGTCAATGTCGACTTTACAAGCCCTGATTTGAGCTACATTGCATAAAACTGGGAAGTCGCCAGGTACTGTATGTAAATGTCACGTAAAACGAAGGAATATACCCTAACACACAAAGCCTGCCGCGCCTGAACGAGCGTGATGACGTACGTGAGGAGATCTCAGACGATGCCGTTGACCCTTCTCCCAAAGCTCAGGCGCGATGCAGTCTGTTCCAGCAATACACGCACTAGATGCTCGAGGGCGGTTTGAAGCCGAGTACATACTGTGGGGATTAACTAGCTACGTAGCTGCCCATCCCACCGGACGGCACCTTAGCATGGTGGACCCTCGAGAGGCGCTACGAAACAACGTGGATTCCATTTTCATAGCTGCGGGAAAACGAACAACAGCGACAGAGGAAGAGACTCTTGACTAGGTAGAGACTCTTCATGATATTGGATATACTAAATGATCGGAATCAGTCGTGCGTGCCGGCTGCCGGCCCATGCGTCCCTTGTTTCTCCTCCTCCATCAGCATCGGAGCAATGCAGCGCTGGCCAGTCTGAGACTTATGGTGGTTGGCCAAGGTATCTCTGCGCGCAAAAGCCTTGCCGCAGCCCCACGTTTGCCCATCCTTGAGGGTGCCAGAGCATACAAAGCGACCCTCGTTCGAGTGGCCCTTGCTGTGGCGGGTGCAGTCGCTCTCTCGTGCAAATGTCTTGTCGCAAAAGCCGCACTCCCACGGCCTGTCGGTGGAGTGGGTAAGGAGATGCGAGGTGAGATTGAACTTTCGTTTGAAGATCTTGCCGCAATGCTCGCACTTTAGCTCTGGTTTTTGTTTTGGCTTCCTCATTTGCGACAGATGAACTTGCTCGGCGGGTTTCGGGTCATGTGTCGAAGGTTGTGGTTGTTGTGGTTGTTGTTGTTGTTGTTGGTGTTGGTGTTCAGGGTCGGTAGCGTCCACATTCTCAGCCTCCATTTGGGGTTGATTCTGCTGCCCTTGCTGTCCGGCTTGTTCAGCCTGCAGGGCCTTTTGTATCTCCTCTTCTTCTGGGAATTCCGCGTCATCCTCCCATTTCTGTTCGCGTCTGTGCGACTCCATGTGCTTCTCGAGATCTTTTGCCGAGCTGAGGCCTATGACGGAACTATGGCAGCCGCTAACGGTGCATAAGAAGGGCCTTTGGTGCTTGCTGTAGTGCTGCTCCCGCTGCCTGAGATTCTCGAACCCATTGGAAAAATATCGACAGCTGAATCTGGGACATCTGAACAGGTTTGATCCGTACATTTGCTCCAGCTTCTGAGCGGCTTCATTATCGTTCGCTAAAGCCGCTTGAGCGACTGCTTCTTCAAGAGCCCGACGGATCTCAGCCACGACGTCTGCGAGGTCCAGGGCAATCTCTGCTGCTTTCGTTTCCCCGGGAAAGGTCAGCTGCTTCCGCGTGGAAATCACAGCCTGTTGGAGCTTGCTGTAACACTCCATATCCTTGAAACACTGCAGGCGGCTGACATTCCCCTGCGAGACCGAAAAGGACTTGGTAGGGCTGGTGTAGTGCAGGCTGAGAAATGCGTCAAGCGATTCGGCCAGCTCTCCGATTGCTTCGTCGTCCCTTTCGGGGCTGACCAGCCCGGCCTCGAGATGCCGAACCCAGTAACAAACGGCATAGTCCATCCACCCGTAGTATCCGCGTCGGACGAGGTCGGCAACGTCCCCAGGGTTCCCACGAAAGCCCGGTAGGTTGAGATAATCTATACACAAGGATGCTAGCTTGGCTTCCACGCGCGAGGGATTGACGTGCTTCTCGTTAGTCAAGAACCTGTTTTGGTCGTCTGTCAGCATGGCAGCAAACGCGGCACTTATGTTAGTGCAAGAAGTTGTGAACACCGCAGTGGCTGGTCAAACGTACAGCTTAGCGGTCATGTGGACAAACTCTACAGTCCCATCAGACCGGATCTCCACAAGAGATCCGCACAAATCCTTTGAGTCGACTCGGAAACAGTGACGTTCGAGGTCGACTGACTGAGTTTCGATGTGGATAGATTTTGCGCCTTGGATCTCATGCCACCGCAATGCACGCTTGGCACAGACGAGCCAACCAAGCAGCATCCGGCTGTCCCTCTGCTGCGCTTCCGAGGCCTGCTCGAAAATGCGCGCGACGATCCTGGAATATCTGGCATGCTGTCAGCAAGGCCATCGATTTGGAAAGCCCGGGGCCAAGTTGGCACTCACGCTGCATTGATCTCCTTGGGAAATACCCCTTCCTCTAGCTCGCCGTCCAACCCCGCAACCGAGGTTTGGTGCAGGAGATTCGTGGATATCAACTTGGCAAGCAAAAACATCCCTGATGGGCAGACCTGTTAGAAGCATTCATGCTGCGCAAAGGTCGGGGCGGTTGAGCATCACCTCCGGCGCTTTCCTGTATCTTTGCGGCGATCTCGTCGCGCCTGCTGTCTGAGATGGCGAATTTCTTCTGGATATCCCCCACCCGTTTCGAGCTGTACTTTCCGATGTCCTGTTTGATGTCCTCATTCCGTATCTTGAGGGCCGTAAGACCTGCAAAGTCCTTGCGCGCAATGCCGTCGTCCTGGCTGACAAAAAGACATCTCACCTGGTCCGGATGCGACACGTCCAGTCCTTCGACCAGATTCCGGAACCAGCGTGAAATAGTCTCTCGCTCCTTCCTCGGGCACTCGTCTATCCCATCCAAGATGATGTAGACAGAGGGGCAGTTCTTGATGGTGAGATCAAGGAGGTCTTCGATTGTCGACTGTGTGCTCAGAACAGCCTCAGTGCTGCTGGAATACTTGTCCCAGTAGTAATCGAGCAGGATGTCTTTGTTGCCGCCCAACAGCTGGGAGAGCAGACTCCTACCTATCGAGATGAAGTTATCTCGCTCGCTGTCGCCGTGCTTGCAATAGAAGTACAAGGTCGTTGGGCAAGTGCCTAGCTTCTTGGCCTCTTCAATGACGATGGAGGCAAGGATCGTTTTGCCTGTCAAGTTAGTGCTCTCCTTTTGAGAGTTGCGACCAGGCCTACGCTGAGGAAACATACCAGCACCAGGTATGCCGTTTAACCACAGAAGTGGCGGGATCGCCAAACAAAGGGGTTGAAACCAGTCCTTGAAGGTGACATTGTCCAGAAGCCACTGCCCTGTTCCGGGACATTCGGCTCGGATGTTGGCGTAGTCATGTTGGTCATTCTCAACGTTGACGGCTCGTAGCCAACGAAATATCTCGCGTAGTCGCCAGATGTTCTCTGAGTCTTGCATTTTCCTGCGGTGCCCATCTTGCGCTTCCCTTTCTCTCAGAGACGCTTGGATCTCAGCCAAGGTAGCTTGGCTTTCGATAAGATGGCAATGCCGGTGGATATCACCGATAACATCCTGAGGTTACTATCTTACATGAAACAAGACACACAGAGGCACTAGATATATACCTTGCCTTATATTATCAACCGGGCTCTTGTTAGATAGGCAACAAGGCCAGGGGCGGAAGGATCACGAACTCTTCTGTTGAAAGTATTTCAGCGCTCGTGCATGGAATTCCAAGATGTCCTTGTAAAGATACACCAGTACTCTCTTCATGTTGCCGTCATGCTTGAAAAGCTGCTCGTATTGCTGAAGCATCGGCATCCGCTCGCCGAGATCCTCGTAAACGTCTAGCAGCCCAGTGAAGTCCTCGGCGAATGCGCTTGCCACCTGTAATTGATTCGAGTAAGCCGCTGGTAGATCGAAGCACACAAAGCAGCATCATTACCTGCAGCACAAATTTCATCGGCCCCTGAAGCTAATTAGTTGCGCGTGGCCGGCGTCACATGCAATGTAGGGTAGGTAGGGTTCACCAACCCATACGTAAGCCACAAACTCAGAACTGTTCGTGAAGGTTTCCACCACCTTACCAATCTCGTCCAGAGCCTCGAGTATCGGTCGCAGGCGGTTGAGTGCCTTCAGTGTTCTCGAGCTATTTTGAGCTTGTTGAAGGAGGCGAATTTCCTCGACTACATCCTCTCGCGTGGTGTTGCTAAACTTGGTCCGGTCTTTTGGTTTGAGATCCGCCTTGAACTTTTCAAGTGCTTGCTCAAAAGCCGACGAGCCCGGTCCGATCGCCATCTTTCCCTAATATCTGTGGAAAGTTCTCCCTTCCGCCCTCACGCAGCTGGTTGGGAAAGAAAGACCGAGTTTCGGGATCGCGATGGGGGTCTGGGAGGGAGATTCAGCCCGAGGAAGCGCACTCTGCCCCACGCCCACATGCTAAAATGCATTTCCTCACGAGTAAGGTTGGTCACACATGCACTTTTGAGAGCACCAATCAAACGGGTTGGTGAAGGCAGCTAGGGTTGTTGAGTGGCTCGCTTAGAAAAAGCCCACCTTAGGCAGACCTCAAGGCAGACACAGTCAGACACAGTCGTTGATCTGCTGCATGTGTGCGATAGCTCCAGGGCCTCGCGGGCAGTGCAAAGGTCGGTAGAAATTCCACGATTAAAGATGCCTCCAAATCCTTCTGATTTGAAAAACATGGCCACGCAGGGTCTCGCAAATGAGCGGCTACGCAATGTCGATGCAGAAGAGGCCCTGGCCCTTTGGAGAAGAGGCTGAAGAGCAAAGAAGTGCTCGCCGCTCGAGTTCTTCAGCGGGTGCACAAGATTGCCGACGGCAACAAGACACAAGCCGAAAATGGATGTCGCTTGTCACCGGCGAGGCGCATGACGTTCGGTTGATTTCTGTCAACGGCCTTGTCGACGAGCAAATGCAATGGCAACAGGAGGTCTTGTCTGTTCGTGAGCACGGCAGCGCCGAGGTCGGGCACACAGAAGAGCAGAATGAGGTTTGTTTTGGCAGTGTACGAGACGATATCGCTCCCGTGCGCTGGAGACTTGGCTGACATGGCCTGTTCAGATTACAGACGTGAAGGCTCAGCTGAGAATGGAACCACCACGCGACTCCGGGGCCGCGACATTCCGCGCCTTTAGGATCTGTGCTTACGGAGGGTTTTATGCTCTCGAGTCTTCCGGGGACAAATTCGCCGTGCTGAACAAGAAGATGAGCCGGGAGATGCACGCTCTCCTGGAGGGACGACAGCTCCGCTTTCAAGCACATGTCTCGAGCAATGACTGGACGAGGGCGGTGCGATCGTGGACAAAGGATCGGGCGTCGGCCATCATCACGATGGAGGTTAACATCTACGGGGCTCTAGACCTCGCGAATGACGTGGGGAAAATCCTATCGCCCTCTCGCATGTTTTTGCAACAGCCCCTCTTTGGCCTCGAGGGCTTCGCCTACCACAACCCTCATTTTCTCCACATACAAGACTGGCTGGACGGGACAGTCTCACAGACCCCACGGCTTTGCATTGAAGATACGCACGATGCGCAGGAGAAGACGGACCAGGAGGAGCAACGAGCTGACGGTGATAGCGATGTGGAGATCCACTCGATCCTGAACTCTCTATCGCAGCACCACCTCTTGCACAGCGATTCCAGCCGAGCTGATTCTGTGGGCCAACGCGTCAAGACCAAGCTCATGGAGTAAGTCCTCGCACAATAAGCGATGCTTGAATGACTGTGAACAAGGCAGCTAATGTACACCTCTAAGACACCAATTGGAAGCAGTGGACTTTATCATTCGACGCGAGACAGGAAACCTCCCCGCCGAACTCAGTCTGTGGCGCGAGCAAGACCAAGATACAAATCAGCCCTTGTGAGACTCGTCGAGACGCTTCGGTGTGCCAGACTACGCATGGCAGCGCTGATAGAGAAACAGTTCCAGGCATATCATTACCGGTGCGAGACGGGCTGAACCAGAGGATGTCAAAGGGGGCATTCTCGCGGATGAAATGGGTCTCGGCAAGTCGCTGGTAATTTTGTCAACAATAGCCGAATCGCTTCCCAGGGCCGAGAGCTTTGCTACCGAGTTTAAGAAGGACAAAGATGGACCAGGGAAAGCACTTGCTTCCAAGGCAACGCTGATTGTTGTGCCTTCTACGCGTTGGTTCACCTGCTTCCTTCTCTTCTGGTTCCCCTGCTCTTGCTCCGCCTGTGCTCACCAGACTCTGCTGCAGTGCTAATCGACAGTTGGGTCGACGAGATACGCAAGTAGGTTTCTGTCTGCGGAGAGGTGACTACCTAGATCACGCAACTCATCAGTGGCCAGACATACCTACCCCGGAGCCCTGACCTTCCACAAGCACCACGGCCAAGGAAGACAGCATGACGAACAGAAACTTTTGGAGCGCACCATAGTGTTTACCACATACGCAACGGTAGCCACCGAGCTCTGTCGGGGACGGAGCATGTTGGGCCGTGTGCACTGGTTCAGGATTGTGCTAGACGAAGGCAAGAGTCCCACCGCCCCCAGCTAGGGTATGTCCTCGGTGTTGTCACGTCCGCGCGGCTAACGGGCTGTTGCTCTCAGCGCACGACGTCCGAAATCGAAACACCAAGCAATTCCAGGCGGTGACCGGTCTCGACGCGCAACATCGCTGGTGTCTCACGGGGACTCCGATCCAGAACAGCATCGAAGACCTCGGCGCTCTCGTCGCGTTTCTCAAGATGCCCGTGCTGGAAAACGCGGCAACATTCCGAAAGTTCATCGTGAATCCTCCTCAAACCGGCTCGAGGTTGCGTTTCAAGAACCTCCGGGTGCTGTTAGGAAGTGTCTGTCTGCGACGGCCCGCAGAACTTCTCGGCTTGCCTGCTCCGGTGCCCCAGACCCGAGTGCTGGAATTCACACAGCAAGAGCGCGCCGAGTACGGGGCGATGCAGAGAGAATGCAGGGTGGCCATCGACATGGCCGTGTGCGGGCGCCTCAAGAAGCTGAACTCGGCTGTCCTCGAGTCTCTCCTCAAGCTCCGGCTGTACTGCAACAATGGCAGCAATCCCTCCGCTTCCCCTGCCGACGCGGACGAGATTCTGAGCTACTTGCAGCAGAACAACGAGGCATTCTGCGTCTACTGCTTCAATCCGATCTACTCCATCGGCAGTGCCGAAGATGATGGAGACGGCGGTGTGCTGATTGCCACCTGTTCGCACCTGGTGTGTCGCGGCTGCTGGCTGCAGCACTGTCACTCGGAAACGCCAGGTTGTCCTCGCTGTGCCCTGAGGGACGGTGCTGCTGATGATGATGATGAGTCCCCGCCGGGACTACAGATGGCACACAGCGCACCCCAGCAGAGCAACAGCGCCGGGTTTGGCGGTCCCTTTCATGCAAAACCTCAGTTCCCTTCAAAGCTGCTGGCGTTTCTGAAAGATGTCCAGATGCATCCACAGCAAAAGAGGTAATATTCCGCAAAACAGAAAAAAAAAATTGTTCCCATCCAAACAAGAAGCAAAAACGGCCCACTGACAGCTCAGTGAAATTTTCAGCATCGCGTTCTCATCGTGGAAGAAGACGCTCGTCCTCATGGGCCACCTTCTCTCGAGCCGCGGAATCCCGTTCAACTGCGTCCACGGCTCTCTGTCGCTTACCGAACGTCTCAGGATCCTGAAAGAGTTCAAATCTCCTACCGGGGCTAACATCCTCCTGATGACGCTCGGCACGGGAGGCGTTGGGTTCGTGGCCTCTTTCCGCCCGCTCAGCCACATCTTCAACGCCCAAGAAAAGCACTAACAATATGCTGCTGAGCTCAGGTTAAATCTTGCCGTCGCTACTCGAATCTACCTGATGGAGCCGCAGTGGAACCCCTCGACCGAACTGCAGGCCGTCGGAAGATCGTGTCGGCTAGACCAGACTAACCAAGTGACCGTTGTCCGCTACATCATGAAGGACAGTGTTGAGGACGTAAGTGACAACATGTACAGAAGCGCGGTGTGTGTGTGTGTGTGTGTGTGTGTGTGTGCGTGTGTGTGTGCGGTTGCAGGTTTCTGACTTGCGTGCAACAGAGCAACGTTTTGTCACGCCAACAGACCAAGCTAGAGCTGGCTGGAGGCGGGTTCGGTGAGAAACGCATGAAGCGCGGAGTTCCGCAGGAGAAGATGAATGCTCTGCTGGTATGTCTCCTCCTGATGAATCTCGTCCAAGTGTTTTTTTTTTTTTTTTACTAACGTCTGTAATTATAGGGGCTGCTCGGGGTGAAGGATCTGCGCTGAGATAAGGATGAAAGCTTTTCGAATGGAAGGTGATTATTGTAGTGTTTAGAACGCCAGCAGGTCATACTCCTGAACTGCGCATAGTAGAAGTAACTCCTGTCTGCCAACCGCCGCATCACTCCCCCAACACATACTACGCAAATGCCGTGATTCAAGCCTCGGAAATGCCGTCCTCCCAGGAAAGCTCGACATGCGCACCATCGTATGGACACGACAAGTTTCAGCCGCCCCAGAGCGCTGATCGAAGCACTATTCCCGGTTGTGGCCAAGCGTGACCGCCGATCTTTCACCCCCCCTTCAGCCCTAAAAAATCGAGCCTAGCCCAGCTTTTAGCAATCAGACTAACGTAGATACCTCCGAAGACGGTGTTGGCTATTGTGCAAGACAAGCAAATGCCATCGGGTTCAGGTTTTTGAGACGCTGGTGCAGAACATATTCACCGTCGTCGTTGACATTACCGAGACAGCTAGCGGCTGTATGTACATAAGAAGGGGGGAAGCCTGCGGGGGGGCTAAGAAACACGCAGCCTCGTTCTCTCTTCGTGAGGATTGCGGGGAGAAGTAGAACTAGGGGCCGATCGCTGGGCCCGCCGTCGGCTCCGGGAAGAAGAGCTCATCTGAGACGGATAACTGACTAATAATGTGCGCAAAACAAACTTGCCATCGGCAGAGTACTTTTGTCTACGGAGGATGAGCCATATGAGGGAGGATTAATTACAAAGAGCACGCTGTTAGCACTGCACAGCATCGGATTTAACACTGTCCGCTGGCACCGTGGCAGCAAATCCAGTGGCAGCAGAGCACGCAGAGCACGTAGCCATGTCTATTTCACACACACACACACACACAAGACTCAAGTCGACCATCTGCCTTTGACCATGCACGGGTTTTTCCATGGGTCTTATCATGTTCTTTCCTAGTTCTTGGGCGAGAGCGTGGTCAAACACGACCGAGGATAAGACCCGATGCCCTTACGTGCGCGCTGCTTTGTGGGCTACCTACACTCACGCCATCCTGCCCTGCTTGCGCATCATGTCCACAAACAAGTTGAACCCCTCCCTCTTCTTGTCCTCCATGCGGCTCAGCCTGTCCCTGTGCACGCTGTGGATGATCTCCTCCTTCCATTCATCGGCCGTCAGGTCGGCCCAGGTCTCGCTGGCATAGTCATCCAGCGGGATCCCGGCCTTGTCGTCGCCCATGGCTACCAGGTCCGGCTGTTGCGGGTGCAGCTCGGTCTGCACCGCGGGCGGGAGCAGCTCCACGACCTTGATATGGTGCGTTCCCGGGGAGGAAGGGCCGGACAGCTGCGCGCGCAGCGGCCATGCCAGGCTGTGCATCGCCGCCTTGGTAGCGCAGTAGTTGGCGCACCGGGGCAGCGGCATCATGGCGAGGCCGGACGAGACGAGCACGATCGACGCCGGGTTCGGCGCCATGGCGATAAGATGCGGTAGAAAGTGCGTGGTCATGCAGAATGGTGACAGGTAGTTGGTATGCATCTCGGACGTGACGCTCGGAAGGTTGATGGACTCGGGCTTGGTGAAGTCCACGCTGCGCTGGAAGCCGGCGTTGAGGACGACGCAGTCGAGTGTCGGGTACGACTTTGTGATCCTTTGGGGGGGGGGGGGCGGGGAGCAGAACGAAGGAGTCAGAGAGAGAGCCTGTTGTTCCCTGGCCTGCGCCTTAAGTGGGAACAAGTAGTAGGAGCTGGAACTTACCTCCTCGTCCATCCGGCAATCGCATCTAGATCCGACACGTCAAACGCCTCGCCGGCTACCTTGTCCGCGCCATGCTTCTTGACCAACTCGTCCAGCCTCTCCTGACGGCGTCCCACCGCAATGACAAAGATACCGGCTGCCACCATGCGCTCAGCAAGCGCCCGTCCAATACCTGAAGTGGCGCCCGTGACGAGCACGGTTTTGTATGGGAACGGCATTTTCGGATAGCCAGGTCAGTCAAGTCGGACGGTTGGCGGGGTTAAACACGGTTGTAAAGGGACTCGGTTTGAAGCTGGCTCCAGCACTGGCAAGACGTCAAACACGAAATGGGAGACAATGGGAGGCTGTAAAACCACTTACTATTCACCGATTATACTTATAGGAAGCCCCGCCACGCGGGCGCCCGTTCCTTCACTACGAGGGGGGGCTCCGGCATTTTGGGCACTTGCATGGTCCATGACGTCCCATGCCGGAAAAGAAGCTCCACAGAGAACCCTGGGACGAATTTTCTCGGCAGACCGTTGCGGTGGGGCCAATTCAGCCGGCAAAGCCCTGTCTGCAGCATCGGCTTTACGCCTGTCGGCACTTTAGAGGACGGTAAGTCCGATAGCCGTTGTCGCTTGGCATTGCGATGCTATCGTCCGTGACTTCACGTTGTCGGAGGCGAATCCCAGTACCTGCGCGATGCTGTTGCTTTAAGAAGGGGGTCCTGCGCGACTCGCAAACATGGCCGAGGCGGTGTAAGCCGGCGCGATGGCGGGGAGGGTGTTGGCGCTCACAATGCAAGTAACTACAGCGGGCTAGCATCGAATTGAGTGCTGACATCCAAGCTCCTTGCAGCTGGGGCCGACACGGTTTGTGCCTCCTACCAGACGCGACAAGACGCGACGGCACGTGAACTGTCTTATTCATGATAAAGCCATGTTCCTTCGAATTAAGCTAGCTAGCAGCTGACTGTGTATTCTTTCCCTACCTGGCACCTATTTCACAATTCACCTATCTAGCACCCTCCCCAAACAGCGCCTGCCTCGTGTCGTAACCGTACTTCAAATCCAAATGCCAATAGTTAACCGTATCAACCTTGGCGATTCCCCAGGCCTCATCCAAAGCCTTCACGACCTCCTCCGGTAGGGGTCCCTTCTCGAGGTCTGTCAGGTTCTTGTCCAGTTGCTCGATGTTGCTAATGCCAATGATAACCCCGTCATTCCCGTCCTTGATCTTCAGCGCGGAGTGGTGCACGACCCATCTCAGTGCGGTCTCGATCATCGTGAGGCTATGCTTCTCCACAGCCCCCTCGATAAGCTGCAGAGCGCGGAACGTGCTGTCCCTGAAGTACCGACTCCGGTACACCTTGCCCGACTTCGCCGTGTCGCTGAACCGTCCTTCGGCGGGGACCATGTCGGTGCTCTTGATCTTCCCTGAAAACAGGCCACCGGCAATAGGGTTGTAGACTACGATATCGAGACCGTACCGCCTGCAGGCGTGCACAAGCTCAGTCTCGATGCTCCGCGTAATGCAGCTGTACATGGCCTGGAACACACTGGGCCGAACCCAGCCGTTGTACTTGCACGTCATCACCACCTCGGCTACTTCAAAGGCTGTGAAGTTGCTAAGGCCAAGGCGGACGAACTTGCCTGCCTTGTGCAACTTGTCCAAGGCGGAGAGGGTGTCTGCAAATGGAGTTGCTCGATCCTGTCATCTGCTCTCAGCATTCCCTTGATCACCTTGTTCTTCATCCCGTCTTCTGTGAGTGAAAGGGGTGTCGTTTGGCTTGTCGGGGACTGTCGGTCGGGGGGACGGGACGTACAGCAGCATGGAGGTAGACGATATCGACACAGTCCGCCCCGAGCTCCTTCAGGGACGTGTCCATAGACTCAAGAACCTTGTCATGAACATTCATGCCCCCCGAAGAAGGGTACTGGATCTTGGTGGCCAGCGTCAAGCCACGGTCACGCCATTTCGCATCCCGAGTAAACGCCTCCTGCTTCCCGCCGATATACACACGGGCCGTATCGACCTCGTTATAACCCCGCGACTGGAACAGGTCCAGAACCTTGTTAAACTCCCCAATGTCAGTCACACGGGCACCGGTAGACTTGTCGGGTCCAAAGGTCATTAGACCCAGGATCACGCGGTGTGTGGGTGCCTGTGCGATGAGAGGCATTCTGCCGATCTTTTCCAGTCCTTAAGTTGGAGGGTTGGCGTGAGAGAGGCACTGGAAAACCAATGAGTCACAGACGCACGGCAGAAAACTAGGGAGGCAGTGACCGGCAACTGTAAATACTGAACCCGTTGAGAGGAACATTTACAGACAATGCCTGAAGACTGGGCAGCTGAGCGTCAGTAACGGACGTTGATGTTCAACGTGTGATGTTGAGGAGACAGATGCGGGGATGCGAGTCAAGTCATTGATGAATGTCCGGTCCATCGCCGTTCGGCGTTAATTACTAATATAAGTGACGCCATTGTCGCGGGCCGCTGTGCCCGAATTGCCAGGAGCTTACGGCATTAAGGCAGGCGCGCTCCGAGCCTCGACCCGCACCCGCAAAGCGATGCCGGCCGGCGGCAGTTGGCTTCGGTTCTCGTGCGAACGCCTATTGCCTGGCGTGATAACATCGTGATTCCTGAGTTTATACTCCTGATGAATATCGACAACCAACTCGATCTGAGTTACTGAACGTATTTGGGAACTTATCTCTGTTCCTAATTGCTAACTAATGCACATGGAATGCAAGTAAAGGAGGACGGCTACGGAACATTGTCTTTCGACATCTCCAGTTTGCGCCCTTCCCCGGATCATGCGTCCATAGAACCCCATCTCTTTCATCTCTTCTGTAGCTTTGAGAATCCTTCGCAGGAATACATCAAGAACAACGCCGTTGGGCAGTAAATGAACAATGGTGAACTTCATTTTCCTCCCATCTGTGTACACTGGAGAACAGTTATGTGAATGCTGTCTGCCAATTGTGACTTCCCCATGATCACACGTCAACCGGTGATGCATCCTCTAACAACCACATACTCGGCTGCCTGTTCTCAAGTACAACAAGGCATTGCCAACCAAATAAATGAAACTCGAAAGAGGTTATCATGAGTTGTAGTAAAGGAGTGGATGAATCGAATTCTGAGCCAAGCCTCCCTTCCAAATCGTCCCTCCGCCAAGGTACTTATGCATTCCCCGTCCGGCACGGATCATTGAAGGCAAAGAGCAAAAAAGCCCCTCAAGAAGATAAAAATGTAATATCAAGAACGGTTCCCAAAAAAAAGCAACAACACCCAGTCATGGAGTGCAAAGCAGAAAGCAAGCAATAATGATGTTCAAATCAAAACCATTCTTCGCGATGGCAATTCCTAGATTCCAGGTCATCCCACCCAAACAGTTCGTAAGCCGTTCCGAGATGAAAGTTCAAGATGGAGAAGCACTGCGACCCGGTCTTGCAGATCAACCATCGTAAGGCTGTCAAGGAAAGACATGACATAATCGTAATTAACGTAAATTGTATCCTTTTTCTTCCTCCTCCCATTTCTCCACTACCCAAGCTTAAGCAACGAGCTTTCGCTTCTCTGCGCTAGTGAGAACAAGCATTGGTGCCTTGCGCTGGCCGTCAGCTGCCTCGGTCCGGAGGCCGCGGGCTCCGTTCTTAAGAAGGCTGGCAAAGCTGCCAGAATCGCGGGAACCCTCGTTATCGGATGAGGTGGTGCTGTCAACGCTGTTGCGGTCCAGCTTTTGGCGAGAACTGGGACGGTCAGATCCTATGGCTCCCCAGCTGCCAGTGCTCGTCCGCGAGCTAGGCAGGCTGCACCCAGCATCATCAGCGTCGACCAAGCTGCCGGATCCACTGCGTCCCGAGTCGCTATCGTTGTCGGTCAAGGGAGTCTCAACCATCTCCTCGGTGCTTTCGGAAACAGGGCTAATACTGCCGTTGCTCCGTGCCTCCTTGCGGCGCTCAAGACCAGCTCTCACGAGATTGCTGATGGCCGAACGACGAGTGCGCGTAACAAAGTTCTTGCTGCCCTCGTGCTTCGCAGTAGGCTTGGCCTTCAGCTCGTCCATTGAAGGGGGGTTGCGAGGCTGTCGAACGGGATGCTCGCCAGCTCGTCCCTGGCCGGGGCCATAGCCAGCAGTCATGGGAGTGAGCGGCAAAGACGCTGTCTTGGGTCCGGCAGATTCGGCAGTAGACTTCTCAGTAGCTATGGACAGAGGTCCCTTGTTGCCATTAGCCACAGAGGTCGACTTCTTGTGTCCACGGCGGAAGGCATTGGCACTCGGGGGAGGCAGCGGCGCGGGGTTTTCAATGGGGGATTCGTTGCGGCGCGGAGGAGACGGGTTGCGAAAGCTGGCCCTGTTGGTGTCCATGGGCGGCGGAGACACTTGCACACGAGGAGTACCGACGCTGGGGACGCTGGCTTGCGGCACATTCGAATAGGCATTCACGAATTGGGCCTGGTTGATAAACTGGGTGTTCATCTGAGCCTGGCTCTGGTCGACGTACAATGTCTGCTGTCCGGTGACCGGATCGTAGACGCTGTAGATGTTCGGCTGCGGCGTAGCCGGCGTCATAAACGACTGCATGTTCTGGACCTGCTGGACCTGCTGCTGGTACATGTTCGGGTACGCCTGTTGCATCATGACCTGCTGCTGACCATTGAGATTCAAGCCTTGAAATTGCTGGGCAGCGGCCTGAAGCGCTCGCAATTGTTGCTGCAGCTGTCGCTGCTGCTCGGAAAGGTAGGCATTGGTCATCAAGAGTTGAGCGTGCAAGTTGGGGTCGATCTGCTCCTGAATTGTCTCGTCAAGCTGAAGCTGAGGTGGAGCAAGAATCTGCTCAGTTGTGTATTGCTGCTGTCCATATTGCTGTTGTCCATATTGCATGGCCGAGTTGTAGCCCTGTTGCTGTCCAGCGCTGAATCGAGGCAGGGACGTCTTAGGTCCATTGTATAGATTGGCGTTGTCGTACATGCCAGGAGCCATCGAATTCCTATTCCGGACCTGGGGGTTGACAGTCGTGGGTGACATCGGACCGTTTGGGAAGCTTGCTGCGGTCGCCGACTTGGGAGCTGTTCGGAGGCCTGCAAGCAGGTGTGACCGGCTGGTGCGCGGAGTAGGAAGACCGTTGTCCTTATCAGCTGACGCCTTCATTGCGTCGAACGAAAGGGGCTTGATGTTTTGACCTCCCCGCCGAGATGCCAGACCGGAAGGCATGGCCATCCCATTGGCTGAGTTGAATGAAGCGTGAGACATTGGCGCAAGACCGCCTGTGTCCATTACTAAGTGATTTTCGAATTAAGCGCGGTGAGGTTCGTCCCGTGCCGGTTACCTGTTCAGCCCCCGAGGCAAGGCAAGGAAGCAGAAAAGTGAGACGAGGCTGATGAAAGGAGCGTCCCGAGATTCGACTGTCGATCGATGACGGCGATATCACAGCTAGTTAGTCAACTGAAATTACACAAAAAAAAATAGCTGGAAAGCTGATCCTGCTGATGTGAATATTAGGAAGGATGTACTGGTGCAAACTGTCGCAGGCAAAGAGGACGTGATCGAACGCTCGTCCTCGCGCGGCTCGCTCTATGTTCTCTCCTGGAGGATGTGAAAATGATGTAGACTCGGAAATACCAGTGCCAAAATGACCCGAAGCCGTATGTAATTGCAAGCCGAAAATCAGAATGTTGAAATATTGTTGTATTAACAGTCGTCGATCGACGAGAAGGATTGGAGGTGCTGCGTGAGCAACAGAGCGATGCAGAGCCGGCAACGTCAAGCAGGAAGGAAAGCCCGGAGGTCGAAACTGTGGCGAGCGGTGATCGAAGGAAAGTGGTGGCCGGTCGGCAAGACTAAAAAGACACGCTTTCGTCCAAGACAAAGCCGGTGGCGAGAAACAAACCGTGAGTTGGAGAACAGCAACAACTACTAATCGGCAGGCACGACCAAGCGTCAGATCGCGAAAACGGCGAGTCGTTCTTTGTCCTCTGCGAGGAGGTTCGTTGAAGGCTTACGCCAGGTAGCTGTTCCCACAGTATCTTCGAGAGTTGGACAGTCGAGCAGTGCGGGCAAGCGCCGGTGGGCAAAACCTGTCCGTCGCTCGCGCAAGTGGAGTTGCTGAGGATGTTCGTGCTCGGTGCCCGTTGCCACGCTTTTGGATTGTGAATTAATTGGTTGTGTGCGAAGCGTAGCGGCGTATCGATGAATCGGCCAAGCTGTGCAGCAGTAAAGAAATGGAATGGTGCAATAAAATACAAGGATTAAAAGTTGTTGTTTGAGCCTTCCAGAACCCCTTTGTACGGCGAATAGCGTGGTCTCACGAGAGAATGCGACGTTGAATGCTTTTCTTTTCTCAATCAAAGGGCTGTGATGCGAACAACGACAACGCCGACGAAGACGACGACGACGACGACGCCACGAATGGGGGAAGAGCGAAAGGGATTGGGAGGGGATGAAAAGGAAGGGCGGTTCGATGGCGATGGGTAGTAAAAGAGAGAGGAAGGAGAGGAGCGAGAAATGAATATTCAACGAGCTATGGCGGAGGATTGGCGAAGGGAGAAGAGAAACATTGGGTCGGGGTGGGGCAGGAAGCAAAACGACTGGTGGACCGTGGCAGGGGCGCACGTCTTGCAAGCAAGGGCCAGCGGATAGAAGCCCAGGATGATTGAGCGAGAGCCCCGGACAACCTGCAGAAGGCAAAAATGGCGTGAATCTGGCTGCCACCGTGGATGAATGGGACAGTTGCCCGAAGAGGGGCACCTCAGCCAATGACAGAGCTAAGCGCGCTGTAGGATGCACGGTGAGGTGAGCAGCAGTCCAGTGCGGCACATTCATGGAGATCTGCTTCCGTAGCTTTACTACCAAAATTGGTAACATCATCCGCCGGATCTTGCTAGCAATATTGAAGCTTCTGTTATCGGCTGTCGTACTCCGACGGGTTCTTCGAGTGTGCGAAATGGCCAGCTCACAACCCTCATGCCCAATCAGGCTAAGAGCTCTGCTCGCTTCTCGAAGAAGACACCAATCAGCGCTCATATTGAGAAAATTCGAGTGGTCGCGCGCAAGTGATTCGAAACGAACACCCCGGTAGCTTTTCCTTATCTCGTTCCCATGTGCATCAATTGGCATCAAATTGATCTTCACGCGCCACACCACCAGGACGACATGGAGATGCCGTCGCTTGGCAACTCACAAGGCAACAGATTATTAGTTCTAGTACGAAATATTGCCCATGTATTGTTGTTTGCATTATGATGACAACAAGGAGGCTGACGGGAGTGGAGGATCTTCAGGGATGACTGGCTATGATCCGGACAGCACAGCAAACTCTCAGGAGACAATGACCACGAGACTTCGAATGTGTGTTTTCTGCTTGGAATGGGTCATTTCTTCAAACCCTTCTAGTGCCGTGGAGCCTCGTAAATGTCTGAGTTTAATGCGTTTAGTGGTTGAATGGGGTCGCCTGTGTGCGGCGGCACACAGTTAGGGCAGTGGCTTGCGCTAAGGTATCGCCCAGTGCCTAGCTTTCTGGAACGCCCATGTGGACACTCTAGAAATGGCAGGCTTGTTCTCTTGTGCAGCGCGTCTCTTTCACCAACGGCGCGAAAGCTTTGAATCTTTCCTTTTTCACCCCGCGAGGGACTACTGAACACCACGGCTACACGGGCAAGGGCAAGAGGGGCAAGTCATAACGGGATCCCAGGATGGACATATTTCTCAGCCCTTCTTAGCATTGATGCTTACAGAAGATCCCACGATCAGATCCTCCGCGACCCATGTGGCTTAAGTCACGTTCCCGGAACATATCACACTCCACAGGAAGATTTGCAACAGCATGCCCGGCCCTGCGTCTGTTAGCAGTACCTGCCATGCCATGCCAGAGGGCGTATTAACTGAGCAGGGCTTCGTAGATCACGGTCCCGGTCCCGTTTTCCCATTTGGATTACATCTTTTCCTTGAGTTAATACGTTGCTCGTTTTAGCGGCACGCTCGCTGAAGAACTGAAGCTGAGTCCAAGCATCAGAAAGTAGGTTGCCCCTGGATGCTAGTGATAGTCACGGGCGCAGTCAATTGTCCACGTTGGCGTGCACCTCGCGTCTCCTCCTGGCTGCGTAACGGAAACACGCCGTCACCCCACCACATCCGTGAATCATCGGAACATTGCACGAACCCCTCCACTCGTCGCCGATTTCGTCACCCCAGCTGGGCTCGTTGCGTCGTTGCCACCGATCGCGGTCAGTCTGCATCACCTTGGGTGTCGTGTCGTCCCAACTCTCAAACACGCGACACCTAAAGCAGGTGCCGCAGCTACCATAGGCATCATCGCCACGACGGGACCCCAGGCCAATGCAACTGTGAAGACAGCTTCGAAATGAAGCGAAAACAGCGGCATCGGCTGAGCTGCGCGGTACGCCTAAGAAGTCGAGAGGGTTTAAGCCATTAGGGGCATGAACCCTCTCGAATCCGTTCAGAAGAAGTTCAACAGGCACGCGACCCGTGGAGCTGTTCGTCCCAGCTCCGAGCTCTCCTTGACGGGTCGGGAAATTGTCGGGCTGGTCAGCACCGCCCGCACAGCCGCCCCTAAAATGTTACATCTCAGACAAGAACCCCAGGGGCCTAAAACGGCGACGAACCCTCCGTGCGCTGAAGTCTGGAGCGCAGCCCCAAACCCCTGAGGAGTCGCACAAGGTTGCATTACTGCGCGCAACTCGCATGAACCCGGAAATCGACACAATCTCGAAAAGTGCGTGTCATTGACTGAAGCACATGTGGTGGGATCCCTTCTTTCTCGAGAGCAATACCGGGGTGCATTGTGCCTGTCTCGGGTGGACCTCCAACAATCCAGTTACACTACCGCGTGTCCCGTCGACTTAGGGGGAAAAGGACCCCCCAGGAAAATCCCGTGTGGACGGCTCCGGCGGGGAGGCTCTTGAATCATTCGCTGTTGGGAAGCGCGGAACGCGCCTTTTGACGCCTGGGATTGATCTGGCCCTTTTTTTGGACCATGGTTGTTGGTCTTGGTCTCCATGTGGGCAGCAATCGGAGAATCTCCAGCGGAAACCAGGCGTTTGTCGATCAACAACAGCTTGTCTGCGCTACGAAGCGCTGGCCTGCATGCTCTCTGCATGCTCATCGCAAGCCCTTTCTTTTTTTAAACCAGTCGTGGTTGAAACGCGATCAATCAAGCCTGAAGAATACGGCCAAGGTCGCTGACCACAGATACAGGAAGCTCCCGTCCAGATGTTACGGCCCCCATCAATTCTCCAGCTCGACACTCTGAAACATGCAGTCTCTCACAAGAACGTCCTTTCAGTGAAACCACGCCTGCACGCCCTGCAGACTGCAGCATGCTTTCCATACATCTGTTGGCGTGTGCGGCTCACTTTTCTGCACATAAGCAACAACTTGATGTGTGGCCAGCCACATGCCTCCAGGAGGTGCATCTGCACGCGAAAGCGCTTAAGTCGCAGGGCCGCCGCCACCAACCCTCCTTTTCACATGTTACCCCAAGTAACCTAGTCTAACGCCGCTTGCGTGGTGTGGTGATGATGTGATGGTGTGAAGCATACCGACGGGATTGTGTTTGTGAGTGAGTATGTGTTGCATAGCGCGGCTCGTGGTTGTGTGCTTTATGTATGTGCGAGTGAACGTGGCTCCATTGACCCTCGCCCATCAGCTTCTCGGCTTTTCATTCGACGCGCCACTGGCGCCTCTATCGCCAATGACCCTCAGTGTCGGGCTGGATGTCGACTTCTGCAGCTGCGGGTTCAACAAAAGGGCTTAAATTTAGGCCAGCCACCCTAAACCCCGCATCACAACGCCGTTGCTTACTTTCGATGGCTGCATGGGCACTCGGACGAGGCATTCTTGTTAAACACTCTTCACCGACCAGATACAAAGATATCGCGATCGAGCGGTCGCACTCTCTGGCCTGAAATGGCCGAGTTCCGTGAGAAAAAGGTTGCCTCGCGGCACGTCCAGAAGGCGAAGCCCAGGGTTGAGACGAGATGACCAGACCAGCCTCAGGCTTCATTGACTGAATCCCGACACTCTGGGTCATTTCTCATGTGCCTCCCTCACCATTATCGCGTCGCATGCTTGCGACCTGACCTCTTTTTTGTTCTTTTTTGCTGTATACATATTGGGCTGTTGTAAATTTTGGGGGCCGCGAGCTGGTATTCGTCAACGTGCCTCGTCCCCCGCATGCTGCACTGCATGGTGTGGCCCTTTATTTAGAATTCCCGGCGGCAAAACCTCATTCTGGGTTACTGTGCAGTGCGTAGTATGATGATGATGACCTCAGTCAGCTTCACGTGTTGTGCGACCTGCAAAAGCATGCAAACGCAATCACGTGCATTGCGATATCTTTATCATTCTCTGCAGAATAACGTAGTGAAGTGAGCCCATGCGGCCCAGTTTGCCTGCATCGTTATTTCCATAAGCGCTGGAGCCAGGCTGTTGGGTTTCGCGCGCAGACGCTGATTGCCACGACGCATAGGCATCTCGGGACTTTACGGTGCCGTGGCGGCAGAGCCATGGCGATGCATTGTCGGTGTGAGCAACAATGTCTCTTCCGAGGTAGAAGGCGGCCACACTCAGGAAGATCTCGCTGAATTCAACTGTCAGACGTCAAGAATGCAGATGGTCGCCTTGCCGAGACATTATCTTGACTACAAGTACCTATCCCGCCACGGCGCCACATGCTGCCATAGCCTGCTCACTGCCATTATCACCGATTCTTGACTCCAGCCTCATATCAGCATCGACCGCATAGTTAGACCGAGCAGGCAGCACTATGTGTTTTTTCATGGAAGGTCATGGCACAGTCTATTAGGTAAGGTTGTGTGTAAGTGAAGGGCGTGCGTGCATCTCAGACTCGGTCACCGAGGCTGATATTGCCTAGGTAGACACATCACAGTTTACACGAAAGTGCTGGTGGCAAGATTTTCACTTCGTTCCTGGCATCCTAGTTGGCCATGTTTCCTGTTCGAGTCGTGGAGGCGGTTCGTGATAAAGTACATGTAAATCGAGAAACAGCATTATGGTTGCTTAGTACCAGGTAGTTGGGAAAGCAATGACAACGGTAGATGCTTGATCAACTCCGTGGGAAGCTAAGGCGATGAAAGCAAGCAGCCTCGGAGGCAAAGAACCTGACTTGGCCTGCAGCTCGTCGAAATCGATATTGTCCTGTCCCCACTTCGTATCCAAGTCCATGCCGTTAACAAAGTCATCCAGATCGGCACCATCCTGCAAGACAAGCAGAGACCGGGCAAGCTCGGGCATCCTGGGATAGGGTATACCGTTCAGGCTCAGTTCGCAGTGTTCGGGTCGGGGGTCGATAGAGCACTGCAAGGACGGGTGGAGAATGAAGAAGAAGTGGACGACCTTCGTATGGTCTTGAACCGGGTGTGAGATTTACGCCCTGGGGAACAGGGACGGAGCCGTGGCCCTTTCGCAGCTCGGAGTCTATAATCACATGTCCCGTCGATGCGTCTGAATCCGCGCCCCCGCCCGGTTCTGTGGCTGCGTCTGCGAAAGTACCTGGGTTGATGTTAGTCGCTGCCGAAGGCTGTGAATGATTTGCCGAAGCAAGGAGGTACATTTATTCACCATCTTGTGCAACAATGGACAAGTTGAAGAAGTCAAGGCGGGGTAACGAGCACCGAGATTGTTGCCTGAGCTGTCTTGGAACGTAGTTCTAACCTGCGCCACTCCCTAGTAAAACTCTCCGGCTTCCTCCTTCGCACGGCCAGCGACCTAGGAAGGTTCTAAGACTCTTTGGTACTTCTTCCCAGCGTGATCTTCCGTTCCACATTCAGCATGCCCAATTACACAGTCGGCGAACTCGATGACCTCGAGGAGGCCGCTGAATCGGCTACACCAAACCAACTAGCGGCAGCGTTGGCGCTGATTTCCAGGATTTTCGAACAGAATGCTATCACCTACGCTGTTCTAGGCGGGATGAACTTTTATGTGCGTGGTTCGGGCCGCACGACAACAGACGTCGACATAGCCGTTGACAACAGACCCCGAATGGACGCCCTCTTGGATATCTTATCAGCCCAGGTCAGTTCCACATCGCCTCTGGGCCTTCCTGTAGTTGTCGCTAAAATCAGTCACCTACAGTGTTTATAGACCGACGAATAGAATGCAATGGGTTTCCGGTGTCGCCCGAACCTTCGTCGACGTGGGCTCCAGGCAGATGGTGCAGCTCGATCTCATGCCCAAAGGGGCCGAGTTCGCTGTCCTTCCAGACGATCTCGCAGGATCCGTCGATAGATTGGGCGTCCCGACTAGCGACGGAGGTAGCTTTGACTGCAACATGCTGGCCGTCGGGCCTCTCGTCGGCGCCAAGATCAGGGCTCACTCCGCTCGCGAGGAGCAAAAGGACTATCATGACCTGCTGTTCGTCTGTCGATCAGCGAAATACGCTCCTTTAGTGAGAGACAATGCCAGAAGCTATCGTCAGGAATGGAAGGAGTGTTTTCTGGAAAAGGTCATTGAGAATGATCCAGAGGACGAGGAGCAGATTCGATGGGCTCTCGACACGCCTCGTAGCCCCTCACTTTCGCAAATCTAAGGCGTCGGGTTGGGCTTGGAAGGCCTTGCTAGAATAAACAAACAGGGATATGTAGTTAGGTAGCTGAGGCGTATCGATGGCTTTCAACCTGAGATTAACAGCCAAGTCTACTCGGCACAGGCATATAGGCAAGAACTTCCTACTCAAATACGCAGAGGCCCACTTTAAATTTGATTGCTAGAATATGTTTGACTCTCTAAGCATGTACCTTGGAGACCGGACATATCCGCTAAAACGGAAACCACTTGGTTGCAAGTGTGAGAGCGCACCGTCTTTTTCCCGCGCTACCTGGCCAGGTACGTCTTCTTACTAAACTCAGTCCTCGGTAGGCTTCCATCCATGATTCTGCCGGGCAGCCCTATCAATGAGATCCAAGTTTTGCATTCTGGGCAACTCCCTACCCTAAACTTAGTAACTCGATTCGTTACGTGTCTCTGAAAGGAAACCAACTACAGCCGCATGATATCAACCAACCATCTTCACGTGATGTATACTAGCATTGGACTTCCTAGCAATCCGCTCTTCGAGATCTGTACGTCGTCGGGGGGGTGAAAATCATGTAGCGTCAGCCAGCATAACATCCGGAGAATTAGCGTGCACCAGATATGAGCGGCCTGTGTCTCAACGGCTTCTGTGTTAAAAAACGGTAGCGAGGCCGGTGGTAGCTGCGGAGAAGTCGGCCCAACCGCCGCCGCCATGCCGGGCTTCCCTTTGTTGCGTGACGGTTCAGACCTCGTTGATCTGGTCTGGGAGAAGGATGTAGCCACATGATGCGTGACTTGGTGAAGCACAACACAAAAGTAAATATTCATGAGCATCGCCCCTGTGTTTTCCGGATCAGTGCCGCTAAGCTCGTCAAAGCGCCGAGCCCTACACCATTTCGGGATTGCTGCGTCTGTCTCTTCTTGTGTTCCGTTTGAGTCCAGGTACACAGAGTCTTCACGGGGTCGTTATCGGGGTCCTTGAGATCATTGATCATCGTAAGGACTGTCTGGAGGTGTTTACAAAGCACCGTTAACACCAGATCCTCACTCTTCTCCTTTAGGTATGCGTCGCATTGATCGAGTGCATCGTGTAGGGTATGAAGGAGCCCCATAGAGTAGCCGGGTACATTAGTCCTCGCATCTTCAGATGATGCGATCTCGACCTTAGATCCGAGATCGGCAATGGCCTCAATCTGCGTTGTTGTTGGCTCCATAATGTCGTCATCCGTTATTAGCCTGCCGTAGGCCATTGTTAGCCTCCGGGTCGAGAAGACTGTCCTGTCCCAGGAATATGGCGTTGGGTTTGGCAGTGTACGGAAACAGGTGTTCCTAATGTGAAGCGTCTTCGAAAGCATGCCGAGGAGCTCAAAAGGAACTGTAAGATCATTAGTATAACGAAGCCTATACCAAAGTTCAGACATACCCTACCTGGAAAGAGATGGCTATGTTTCTTCTCGACTGGGCGGAAGTAATTGGCCGTTGCCATATTACACCCCATTAGTAGTGATGTCTTGGCAATCTCGTCCACACTGCCTAGTTGAAGGAGGCTCAATTCCCTAGGGCCCTCGGTAGGTTCGCGGATATCATCACTTTGGTGGAAACGCCAGCCCATCCACGGTGCGCTGGACATGAAGCAGCAACTTGGCGAACGCGTCGATATCGTCGGCATAGCAGCGCACCTCCACTCCCGCCAAGCTCAGGTCCTCGGCGACCTTATAGAAACCCTTGGCGATGGAGAATCCCAGGGAACGCCGGCGACGCTAGCTGCGATGGATAGAGGATCGGACATGTTTGAGGGGGTCAAGTTGACGCTGATGGCTTTTGCTAGATTCTGCGCAGTTCAGTTCCAACACAATGGGAGTTACTTGTCGGCGGAGTCATAGTTGCTTCCAAATAGTCGACTGCTGCAGAAAATGCAGAAAGAGAACACGGCTTAGCTGACGACTACGATTATTAGAGCCCGTTGCCATAGGTGCCTTATCAAAAGAGGGGCCGGTAAGATGCCAAAGTCCAACAACGATGTATCCTGTTGTATCTGGAAAGTTACTTTTCGTGAGACCGCGTATGAATAGCGCCCTCCGCCTCCAGAAATAACCAACAAGAAGCGCGTCGCATTTAGTAAAGATTTAAAAGAATTCCAAGGCGCCCCGCAGGTCAAATAGCTGTAGCAAATGCAGGTTGTCTTTTCTAGATAGCAAAAGTGATCGTTTCCCTAGGCCTAATATATTGGCGAAGAAGAGAGAAGTATCAGGATTAGGGTTTTATATGAGACTTCCTGTACACATCGACGATACATACCTACCTCGGCCAGACGGGCTCGATCATTGAGTCCTTTTTAGTCGATGGGACGGGCAGTTGGGCAGTTGGGCGCTGGCACTAGCTCGTCTCTATCCCGACCAATTATATACCGTGGCGGGAAATTGACCCAGGCATCAGCAGATGTTTCCAAATCAGCACCTGATTTACGTTTCAACCGCTGTTATGAATCAGCAACTATTTAGAATTAGCAGTTGTTGAAAAATCAGCAGCTGTTTCGCCTTAACAATGTTATCATTTGATGGCGGTCGTTCCAGCTGCCAGGCATTTCCTCCTGTCAAAACTTCAAATGCTCCTTCCTAAGATGTTTACACGTCCGATATAACCAGGAAAGAACGACGTGACTTCCATGAATTTGAAGATGACTAAGTGGTCGAGCGGTTAAGTGATCGCGCTGTTAGCAACAGCCTTCAGGTTCAATCCAGGTATTGCGCGTTATAAGTGCCGTACCTGTATACACGATACCATACGCAGTCAGCAATCACTGAAACAGAAGATGTAACGCAAAGACCTCCCTATTACAATAGAGCTTCTCGACTGCAAAAACCTAAGGCCCATAGTTATCAAGCCCGGTCAAAATGGCAGAAGAAAACCATGCCGAAAAGGGAGAGATCGTTGGCCGCTGTTATTCGGTGCATATACATGACGTCATCGTTCATAGAGGGAAAAGAAGAAGGCTACGTACGTAGGTAAAGAAAACAATCCTGTTAAACGAAGAAGTGAGCCGGGTGTCAGGCTCAGAGATTTCAAGAGTTAACGCGCAAAGCAAGCGCGAATCCAATAGTAGTAAGAGCTCTAGAAGTTTCAGTTTTGTGGATGGCTTCAGCCCATGCATATACAGGTATGTGGATTAGTTTCAGAAGAGCAGCCCGCCTGTCCGAGGGTGTGCTTGAGAGAGGCTTGACAATCTCGCCAGGAGAAGCATTCGATGGTTTACTAGCGCCCTAATGTTAGAAACCGGGGGGGGGGGCTTGAAGGGCCGATTGAAACGGCTGAGATATCTCAACGGTCCTTCCACCTGCCCAAAGTGGTCTGTAAATTCCAACTCGTGCACTCCCGCTGTAAGACAAGTGAACCCGCCCAGCAGCAATAGGATCGCCAAAACCAGATGCCATGATCAAACCCCATGTACTTAAGGTTTATATGGTATATCAGGTGCAACGTAGCCCGTTACGTGAAACAATTGCCGCCAAGGGCGGAGATATTTTAGTGCACGTTGATCACCGATGATTCGGGCCGTGACCGAGCGGTCGGGACTGACCATCCATCGTCCTACCAGGCAGCCGTGTTAACTAGACCGATAGTGTCCATCCTTCCAAATGCAGCCCTGTCGGATGAAGAAGGAATTCTCTGATCCTTTCATTTCCTCGTGAGAAGTAGGAATTTTCTCCTTCTTCTTTCCGACCCGAATCGCATGTCCCCGTCCCATTCAATCCTCCCGTCCTTATGAGGCACTTTCAAGATTCGGACGGACTTATCTGAACTTGACAAATGATTTGGATTTCGGACAGTGTTTTTCCCGTTCGCACAAGCTTTCGGACGGTGTTCGCCTTGGATCCGCTTCCCTCGGGCTTACTTAAAACGCCGTAGGGCTTTCATCACGTTGTGATAACGAAAGCCACATTTTCCGGGCACTTGTCAGCGTCATCCCATCCCATCTTGAAATCCTTGCTTCCTCCAAGCTCCTGCGGCGTATTCACCTCTGTGGCATCCAAGGTCTCTTACCTCCCTGGAATGTTTCGATAAATTGCCAACTCGTACCCCCCCCGTCAGGCGTCAGATGGGGGCCTGTATTGCACCGACGGTATATCTTGAAAGAGTATGCTCAGTTGTCAGCAGTCCGGACGGCGAATCAATGAGCTTGCCTTCACCGAGATCGACCGAAACTGTGCAACATATAAAAGAAGATATAAAAAATGAGCATCTGACGACGAAGATCCTCTAGTCGCTTTTGCGCTGTAGAAGAAGCTCAGGCTAGATGCGTAAGCTGACCAATACCATCTCTCATAAAAAAGACGGGCAGGTGAACACATCCCATGTCCACAAGGCTGGCCGCTGGCAAGCGTATGGGGGGCCACACATGCTGATCCATCCGGCGAATATTTAGCCTACCTAGTTTTAACTCGGATCAGTCAACTCGGGATATTTCCCGATTGATAACGATCTCGCATCCGCTCAAGCCAAGGTATGCCTTGATTAATCTTTCCCTTCCAACAAGTCGTCAGGATTGATCCTTCGCTACACCCCGCAAAACAACACAATCCGCATCGAAGCTTGTCAGCAGGAGCTAGCATGGGTTTGTGGCAGCACGATGACGTGAGACGGACGGCATGTGCCCCCCACCGTGGTCAAGCCAGCCTCTTCATTCCCTACCCCACCCCTCCTTGTGTACCACCCAATCTGTGTCTCGGGTGTTGAGTTATGGGGGGCCAAGATCAAGATCATGGGACTTGTTATCAGATGGGGATCATGTGTGTGACAATAAAGCACAGGCATGGTTTCACACAACCCCATCGTCCATCACCACACAAGCATAAAAGCATGTATTTTGATGATGTTGGATGGCAAGAGCAATGAAATGTATATATATATATATATGTACATACATAGGAGATGAAGCCACCAACAATGCGCTTTAATAGGTTGGCTGAGAACAAATAACCAACCAATACATGTGGTGCTGTGAATACATAACAAGGAAGGGAAAAAAATGGAGACGAAACAAAAGACAAAAAACATAGATGAACAAAAAAACAAGACATATGTCATGACAGTCATTAACGTACTTTTTTCACCACCATTCAAGGTGACCAGCAGCACCTCATTAAAACGTATGCACCATCCAGCCTCCTCTGAACAACCCCCTTGTAGGCTCAATGCAACGCAAAAGCAGATATGCCTGTTAACCTCGAGCCCCCCGGGTCCAGTGCCCAAGGGGAGTGCTATCGCCTCTCCTCGAGCGGCACCTTGTCGCCGTAGAAGCCTCCCTGGCCGTGGCCGCCAGACGCGAGGCACGCCAGACATACGCCGCCACCGTAAACGCGTGTGTGCCGCTTCCAGCCGTGACCCGCATCGTCCATGACCGAGATAATCTCGCCCTGAAGATCGATCTCCTGTTGCTGGCCGTGCCCCCCGCCATCAAACTCGTACTCGTAGTAAGGGAAGTCGTGGCCCGGAGGGGGCGGCGGGAGCAGGGGTGAGGTGGGCGGGTAGCTAGACGGGGAAAAGGTGTCTGTCGAGGTCATGGTGGCCATGCTTTCCTCTGACGAAGACGCAGAGACGCCGGCGGGAATAGGGATGGGTCCGACAGGAACGCTCTTGTTGTAGGACCTCCGGCGGGGGGTCCCAGTGGTTGCGGCGGTCGCGGTCGCGCTCTTGGGGCTTGCGCTCATCACGTCTGCAGAAGTAGAGCTGCCCGTGATGTAATCCGGATTGGGCCGGTGGATGAAGCTTGTGGTGTCCAGTTCCGGGGGGATGGAGACGGCGTAGCTCGGGCGACGGTCTTCAAAGGGAAACACGGCGCCACTGAGAGTCGGCGGTGTCAGGGGCAACGGAGGGGGAGGGCGCGAGAAGCGTCTGGACGGCGACGTTGTGTAGTCGGCATCCCGTGCAGCCCCGGTTCCAGTCAGCAAGCCGTCGCCGAACTGCGCAGCCATGGTTTCGCCCGCCAGCGCTGCGCCGCGAGTGTCAGGCCAGCTGCTGCCGCTGCCTCCGTCCATTGGTCCCTTTCCCTTTAGCTTTCCCTTGCCCCGAGCTGTCTGGTCGTCGGCCCCATCTGAGCTGGCGCTGTCTCGCCTCAAGGAGTGAGCCTGGGACGAGCGAGGCGAGCGACTGCCTTTTCTCTTCTCCGCACTCAATCCCGAGAGCGCGATAGCGGGGGAAGGGTCATTGAGTTGGCGTTCCAGGTCTGCGCCGCTGGTGCCGGGACTGGTGCTGACACCACGTGACGCCGACGGCGCTGCTGACCCTAAGGAATCCCACCTCTTGTCGCCGTCATTGCCATCCATTCCCGGCAGCTGCTTGGCGCGCGTAAACCGCCCTGTCCGCGCTCCAAGAGGTAAAAGCCCCGCGGCCCAAACTGCCCGTTGTGATTCCTCGTCAAATCCAAGCCCTACCCCCTGCTGCTTCTCGCGCGTCCAGGGAGCCAAGGCGCTCCTTACAGTGGCACTTAGCGCTGGTGCAGGCCCACGCGACTGCACGGCTGGATCTCGCTTGGTGTAAGACGCCGCTGAATCCGTCCAAAAATCCGCGCCCCTGCTGTTCTTGGCTTGTTCGACTCGGTGGTGGCCACTGCGACTCCACTGCCAAACCTTTTGCGACAGCCTAAGCCTCGTTGCAGCAAAACGGACCGCTATTAGAAGTGCAATGACCCAGAGGACCGCGTATGTATATGAACTGAAGACTCTGGGGTAGTATCGGCTTGAAGTAGGCGGCGGCTCCAACGTGACGTTGCTGTCGGGAGGGAGGTTGAGGGTTGGCATGCCTGCGGCAGGGCTCCTGATGACGGGAACCAAAGGAGATTACCGACTTCTGGGGGCTGGGTTGTGGGTGTCTGTCCGCTGTAAGCCCCCGTCTTGGTGGGTGGCCGCGCTGTAAGCTAGGGTGGGACCAGGTAAAACGAAAGCGATGGTGGCACAGAAATTTGGCCTGTTCTTTTTGCGCTTCCCGAGGGGCCTTGTTGAACGTCTCACCTAACGGCCCGGGAGGAAGCTAGCGTGTGTGGCTTGCCCTGCGAAAATTTCGAAACCCTGTCCAGGATTGGTCTTGTTATCGCCCTAAATCCGCGTCGAAGATGACCAGATCAGGCACCGAAAGGAATGAGCGGAAATCTGCAGCAAAAAGCCATTAGACGCTGGTCTAAAACCGAGGTTTCTGGAACGGAGAGCGCGAGACATATCAAGTCTTGGTTCCACGCGAAGGCCAGGACATTGGAGGTATGAGAGCCGCGATGAGGCGCATTGTCCAATAGGAAACCGGGTGATCGGAAGGGGAAGGCAGACTTACACCGGAAGCCAGTGAGATACGACAGAGCTGAGAGGCATGTGTTGTCTATCTTTGGGGTATCCAGCGGTCATATGAGAGACTTGATTAAAGCGACTCCCGGCCCGTGTACTACGGTAAGAGCGTGAGGGCTTGCACACGCAGACACTGGATCCCGAGTCTCCGTCTCAAGTTGCATGAAGACAGAAAAGAGCGACTGAAGGCGGCCTTGATCCCACGGGGTGTCAGAAGACGGGGCCTTGTGCCAGATGGGATGGGTGGTCATGTTGTCTTATACGCCGGCAAGCACTCTTGCGCAACTCCAGTGGCCTTGTGAGACATGGGCCACCATGCATCACCAGGGCCATGTGCGACGAGGATGGCAAGCTGGGAAAAGAGACGTGGGAGTAGAGATCAGATCGAAGGAAAGGCCCAGAATCGCGACGAAGGGCTGCATCAGTCTAACTCACAAGAGAAGTAATTAGACGTCTAGTTGCAATTGAGGCGCACCCAACTCAGGTTACCTCAGCCTTCTGAACTCGTCCCAAACCCAACGCAGCACGACCAATAGCGGCCAGCGACCGACACTAATCGGTCATGGGGGTAAAAAGACTTGTGAGACACACACCAACGGGATTTCGTGTTCTTGGGATTGCGACTTTATCAAAGGCAGGGACGTGAAGGAAACGGGAATTGTTGGTGGTGGCGGTCATCAACAAAGGGTTCAGAGGCGGGGTGGGGCGTTGGAGGGATCCCAGCAAACCCGAGCAACAAGTCGTGCCGAGTCGCTGTGCAGTCATCTCGTACTCCGTACAGTACAGTATGTACATGCGGTGTCAATGAGTGTGCACTCTCCGTCCTTGCCGCAAACACCATTTCTTAGCGTTGCATACGCAGGCGAACCGCATGAGAGCCTGTCCCTGGCTCAAGGGGCCCTCGACGCCTCTGAGAAGGTCAAAAGGTGAGGGGCGAATGGTGACATGGCAGTTGGCTTGGCTCGGACGTTGGCTCGGTGCAACTCCTAGTTGATAGCGGTCCATTGTGGCGTTGAAGAAGGAGACAAAATACGGTGCACAAATGTTCTTGGTGCCACACAGTGAGGTACGAACGCTTGTCGACGAGTTTGGCCCTGTTCGCCGGCGGCTCACAGCGAGCGAGACGTGAGCTGGGGCAAGCAGCAGAGATCCTGTCAAAATGTCATCGCTCTGCTCGAGAGGGGCAGTTACTGGAGGAGGGGCAAGGCGAAGAAGCTAGAACGGCAAGCTGATCCCGGCTATTCAGCCCACTACAAATCGACCTTCCTTGCTCATTTCAGTCGGACATTTGAAGCTCATGTGGACTGGTGTCAGCCGTTTACCAGGAATTGGCTAATTAGTCCACAAGAGGGCAAGGTTTGGCGTAACCTAAAGTCCCGGGCGTCGTTGCGACACCAGGCAAGCCAGGAAATACGGTACCTAACATGACAAGGCGCATCAGATCAGGCACAAGATGACCCGACGGTTCCATGACATTTTGCCCTTTTGGGCCGCGGAAGTGTCTAGTTACCCGCTAGCAGAGCAAGATCAGACTCTGCAGTGTCTGCATAGCGATGCACTTTAGCACACAGGAGCGCAACGGCGGGGTTGCAGTTGAGGAAGGCCAGGATAGTCCCTGTTACAGAGCTGAATTGGGTTAGCGAATTGTCTTGTTCAGCTCGCATAAGCCCTACACAACAGCCACCCACATCTCCCCTGCCAACCATGGATTGGCGAATTCTTGCAGGGTACCTCGCAGACCGCTGCTTATCACAACAGTAATGGAACAAACCAGCGGGCGCGACTGGGGACTTCAAGCGAGGCAGACCAAACAGACGTCCAGAGCGCTGCAGCAACTGCTGCTGAACGCGGTATTCCTTCCGTCGATCGATTGGCCGATCAGCTAGCCCTGTGGTGAAGCACTTTACCCCATTTTCACCAGCATTGTCTCACATTCATGGGACAAAAATAAGGTCGCCGAGGTTGACAAAGTTGAGGCCCTCCGAGGTTCGAGTGCGAACATCCACCACGAACGAGAAGTTCAGTCCGACGTGCAGCCCGAGACGTGTCGTTTAGTATCGGCGGTTGGCGCTTGATAGCCGAACCACAGTGCTGGCTGACATGCAAGAGCTGCAGATGCACGTGTGCTGCTACTGCATGGATCTCGGAATAGTGACCTGCCTCTGATTAAAGCTGCAGGTGGTTGGTAGCATGGCTCTTGATTCGAAGTTTGATCATGTTCGGTGCACAGGGTGCAGATACCCCTCCTTCATCTGCGCATGCACACCCCATGCATGCGGCAGTCAAACGTGCAAGAAGTCAGGCTGAACCGCCGTTGCTTGGTCTCCACCAGTGATAGGTGATTGCATTGGCCAAAGTGCAAATGCGTTGTTGAGTCCAACTGTTGTGCTGAGCCTCAGAGACCAGAAAGTTGGTGTAACCTTGTCGCGACAGCATGACCGCAACTCCCAGAATACTCAGGCTAGACGACCTTCGCAAGCTGAGAGGTATCATTCAACGATGACGATCAATGTGCAGCTGCCGAGAAGCTGATCTCGACTCGTCATATTGCAAATGGGGGCTATTGTACAGCTCCAAACTTGGAAGGTTTAAACTGCAGGGCCTGAATGAAGGGAGTTGTGCGAGAGGTTGCGCGGCGACGCAATTGACGCAGTAGGGGCAGCTTCTTGGAGACCTGGAGGGAGGGGCTTCTGCCAGAAATCTAATCGGGAAGTTCAGCTCATCACAATTCAGTTTCTTTCTCCAATTCGCTCATATTCCGTACTATTCTAAGTGGATCCTCTAGGCGCTCCTGCCTCTTCTGCTGGAACCGCAACTCTTGTCCTCTAAACTTGAATAAGTCGTGCCTTCTGTATGCGTAAAGAGCAGTTGTGACATCCGTTTACGGCGGTTACGGATGACCACTCGTACCTGGACCACCTGCGATCGTCATCGAAACATGGGATCAGGGCATGCTGAAGGACATCGTCCTGCAGCCAACAAAGCAACTTCCTGTGTCTCGGCCATCTGTAGGTCTTCCCCATTCTAACACCTTACTAGCGGATTCGTGCAATCTGCTCAACGCCCAGATTGGGAGTTTATCCATACAAACACGCCGCCCTTTGTCCATGTCAGGTTTTAGTAAAGGCTGCCACATACTCGCGCCTGTTCCATGCTTTCCATGTTTCCAGTGTTTTCATAGCCAATCACTCTGGATAGTTCTCAGTCGTCAAGATCGACGCCGGGCTCCTCAGCCTTGACCAGCTGTGCTGAGGGGCCAAAAGGCCGTGATCTACAAAACCCCCAATTCCGCCAGGAACGGAAAGAGTAACGGCCGTCTCACATGATGCGGCGCGGAGAGCTTTGGATGGCCAACGCTTCATTTTACCTTTTGCTAGCCGAGACCGGCCAATGCTCCAGACCCGGACCTAATGACCTCGAGCCATACTTCACCCGTTATCTTGATGCTTCAATCCTGGTGCAAGTTGGTGAGTGTCCTGGTTCCAGGACACTGCGAGTCATGCTGGCCTGTGCTCACCGCCATTGTCAGGTGCTTCTGCAGCTGAACATCGAAACCATCTCCCTGATATACTGCGGCCAAAAGCGTCGTCATAGCGCCTGGAGAGCATCACTTGTTTGCCACTGTCACGCACTCCATTCACGACTTTCATCGCAATCCCGGAAGGAGTTGCGTGTGTTGCGAACACTGCGGCACATCTACAACAACTGGCAGTAGCGCTCTCGGATTACAATCTCAGCATCGAATCCTGCTGGGCTGTGGAATATTGACGACGAATGGCATCCGCCTCCACATTACGCCATACTTGCAGGTCAGCACGGCCGCGCCAGGGCATCGATCATTAACGGCTTCACCTCCACTTTTGCAGGGCAGATCCTTTCCGCTCCAGCCCTTCGATTTCCAGAGGTCACCGTCGGAGCTGGCTGAGCCGCTTCGTCCAAGATTACCGTTTGTCGACCTGTCGACAAGACCAAAGGAGCTATCAGAATCGAACCACGAACATTCGCAGGCATCAATTTGCCCAACGACCGAGCAAGAACAGTGTTTGCGACTCCGGTCATCTCAACCAACGCCCGGACGAACTCTGAACCAACCGCTTCACGGCAATTGACGCTGGCGCTTGCTGTTGGCGCGCTGTCCTCTGCATGCAGCCCGACGCTGCAGGCTCCGTTGGTTTTTAGATGATCCATACAGATTGCTGACAGTCACCGATCAAGATTCACATCCACGGATCTCCCTTCTTCATTCTGCCATGGTTCCGACGGTCCGAAGTGCAGCTCTGTCATCCTTCAGCCCTATGAAACATACCCTTGCCCGCCCAGCCGCCATACCTTAATTGGCTCGCTCTCGGATACCCCTGCTCTGCCGGCTTTACGGTGCACATGCTCGCATCATTTTTGCGCCAGCATTGCGAACGGCACTTCAGGGATTGTTGTTGTGATACTGTGATATAGTTACCTATGCTCTAGTCGGCGAAGTCGCTGTGACGCTTGTTCCAAATGGTCGTGTCTTATTGGCACTCCGGGAATGGCTGCCTGATTCTATCTCGTCCTCAAGACACATGGACAAACCCCAGTCAACGCATCGCAGTCAGGCCATCTGGGGAAACTGCCAATCCCTGCATGACCGGGACTTCTTTGATGGCCATTACACGGTAGAGGAATCATTGTCGTGCTCCTTGATTATTCTTGACCGCTAGTTTTTGAACTTCTGTTCACAATATATTTCTTCTTTTCTTGATATTGTTTTGTGCGTTGGGGACAATGCGACCGCCATTGAGGCGATTTCTATTCCTAGAACTACGATTGGCTTGCATGTCAGCCAATCCGCTCGCGTCATCCCACTGTTGGCAGTTTGCGCTTACGACTAGCAAAGTAGCTCGAACGTCTCCAACCAACGCGTTATTGCTCGCATACTGGGCGTATCTCTCCACAGGTCGATTTACGATGTTGATCAAGATGAACAGCTTGAAATATCGGTCGCGAAAGTTGTCGTCAGGCTTCTGCGGCGTCCAAGCTGGTGGTATCCAACCAAAGGCCAGAAAAGCCTTGCCGCTGGATCAAAATCCTGTTAAGCGACAACATCGGAAAACAGTTCCTCGGCCACATGGCGACGTTTAGATGCCTACTGGATGGATTACGCGGCAGCTGTCAATGAAGCAGTCGGCAATCGGCGATTGAGCTCAATGCATTGTCTCCCAAGTAAAGTAGCGATGGGACAGGTCGTGTGATGTTGCCTGTCTGGATTACGAAGTCCTGTTCCAGCTGAGCTCAGCGGCCGCAACGCAAGGCTCAAATGACGCTTCGACCTAACGATGAGGCTGAGCAACAGCACGGTTGCGCAAACGACTCGCCATTGCGCTATCAATCTGCGTGCTACCACGGAGGACAAGGTATCTCTTTCTTGGCGCCACAGACAGACACAACATCTGATAGGGGATGTGTCACAAGAACAGAGAATGTAGCTCATGCGCTGACGACCCGGCGCCTGGAACTGCCTCGTATCGACGCTGCCTCGCGCCCAGACCGGCTTATGTTGAGCTGCTAAGGGTCTAGGATGTGCTATCTGCTCACATAGGTGGGATGAAGTGAGACATGCTCGCCCGGGAAAAAGCGGGAGTGTCGCTCTGTTCACAACACGCTGCTCTGTTCCTGTCATGCGCGCGCTGGACAGGTTTTTCCGTGAGCCGCAGGATTCGCTAACTAGGCATCGCCACATACGGACTGGGACTAACAGCTCACCATCAGCTTACCTGGATCGCGATCGCGCCGGAGTCGGAGTCGGGCTGCCGCTCACTGCCTTGATCTGGATTGATGAGTTGGCGCGACGTGGAATCCACTCGGCCCACGAAACGAGCTAGCAGCAGGCTGGCTACAGCTCGTTCTCTGCATCCCGGCCCCCGCTGGACACCATTACGATCCGACCAGCCAGCCTCAAGCTGATCTTGGAGGGGCTGATTTGCTCGAGGACATGGCTAGTGGCGCACTGGACGGCCGCGGGGACCTCAAAGAGGAGGGTACGCCCCCAACTGCCGTTGGGCCCTATCAGGAGCTGTCATCGACGCCGGCGCCGAGATTACTACTTACTATCACCTGGCACATGAGCGGAAGCTAAGGAAGGGGATCGACATGTCTTGGCCATTGAAGGAAGAGGAGCAAGGTGCTCGAGACAAGCGCCGGGCATCCGAGGAGCAGGCAAAGATCGAGCGCGCTTCATCTTTCATCTCCGTCGTCCTGCTTCTCTTTCCCGCTATTAACACTCTTACTCATTCACATGCTGACAGTCACGGGGTAGCTATGGTCAGCCAAAGCTCCCGAGACTCAGATGCCGAAATCCGAGCTTGCCTGATCAGGATACCTCTTCGAGATTTCCTGTCATGAGGACAGGAGTGGTAAGGGTTGCTGGGGGTCTCTGTTGTCAGCATGGACGGAGCTAGCATCGGAGTCCTCTCCGCTCTCATCCGGCCGCATCGAGACGGCCACCACCACTACGGATCATCATCATCATCATCATCATAATGACCGTCCCCAGCCGCCACCGTTCCCGCATGCGACACATGCACTAAATACGTGGCTGATCATGGCTGGCTCCGTCTAGACAACTTCCACGGACTGAGTGAGACCCATCCCTCTCAAGTGCCGTCTGTGCCGCCGCCGCCGCCGCCGCACTACGTCGATGGGAGTCAGCCGAGCTGACATGACAGATGAGATGCGGCACCAAAAAAAGGCGAAGGCTCACTTGAGCAAAAAGTACTGTGGTCATCTCGTCTCATGTCAAGAGTCATTCTGTGCCTGATGGACAAACTAGCGGTCAAGCTGGTTTGTAATCTATTCTATGTCACTGGAAGGCGGGACAATGGCTCTTGTCCTCTGCTTGCTGGTAGTCAGATGAGCGACGGCTGTTGAAGTGACGAGTTTGTGTGTGGGGGGACCCGGGGGAGTCAGAGTCTCTTCTCGACTAGGTATATCCCGACTCGATGCTCACGCATAGAAAACACATAGGTACAAAGGGCCAGGCAGGCAGGCAGGCACGCATACGTACTAGGCAAGGTAAGCATGGGCGGCTCGCTCTCTGCAGACGACCATGTAAGAATCGTGAAAGGGCACTAGGTTACGGGTAAGGTACCTACGTCTACATGACACATGTGCGAGTGATGCGTATATACAAGTATAGATAAGCCGCGACATGAAAACAGCGCAGCTACAACGAGGTAGCTAGCTGACTTGCAGATGCCCAGACCTAAAACTAGTCCCCAAGTAAACGTACATACATACACCCTACCCTACCTACCAAGCCAAGGTGGGGGTTTCGTTGGTAGCCGTGAGCGCCAGACGCCAGCCCGTCGTGAAGAACAATTGCATTTCCATGAAAAGAAATAGCGGTGAAACAAACAATCATGCCGCCGCCATCCGTTGCCCCCTCCCCCAAAACACGCGTCTTCCTGGGTAGATAAAGGAGACAGATCAAGATAAGAACACACCGCTGCAACCACTGAGAAAAGCGAAATGGATGAGAAGGTACACAGCGAACATTAGTCCTTTGCCGACCTGGCCGATGACGAGAGAAAAGAGCACATGTAAAACCCTTGGTGTGGGTATGGTAACGAGCAAAGAACAGATGCCCATACAGCTAGCAGCCCAACGAGGTTTCCGAGCGGTGTTTTACATGGCCGTAAGCTCCATCGCGCCCCCTCCTGGTACTCCCGCCATGCTGGGAGGAGCCACACCATCGATGACAGGCTCGACATCGTCCTCCATCATCTTGATGAGGTCCTCGAGGTTCTCATCCAGCATCTCCTGGTCTTCGGGCGGCAGACAGCTCTTGAGCAGATGCCGGTACTTGTCAATATTCTCTCCGGTGCCCAGCATGCCTCTCGCATCGACGTATTCCTCCTCTGTCCGTCGCTGCTCCGTCAGCAGAGTTTGTAACTCTTGCGCAAGCCGTATTCTCGCCTCCGCGGCGTCATCTCCTCCGGTGTCTCCGTTGGCGGCAGCTCCGTTGGCGGCACTGAGCTCCTCGTCGACGCCAACTTGCAGCGCCACTCTGTTCTGGTAGGTGATGTAGTCCAGCACCTTTTGACGAGCAGCGTCGGCGTCGGCGCCGGTCTTAGCGGCTATCTCCTCCGGCTCCACCCTCGCTTCCAAGTCTGCGATCTGGGTCCGTATGTTCTGCAGCTCCGCCTGTGTATTGAGGAGGATCCGGCGGGCTTCCCTCTCCGCCTCGTCCTTTTCTTTGAACTCGTCGTCATAACTCTGGGCCAGATCTTGGAGCTTTTGTAGGACGAGGGGTGTGATTCTGGATGTGACGGTATTGGCGGCCTCGGACTGATACGATACCGACATGCGCATACTACTTCCGTTGGTGTTGTCGCCGGGTATGAGAGCGGCCCCGAGCCCGTCGGCGGAGCCAGGCATAACGGCCTCCCGGAACTGCCGCTGTGCGGTGTCCGGGCCAAACGGACTTGATGATCTCTGGACTGCGCTTCGCGCGATTTTGGATTTGGACGCGTTGAGCTCCTTGATCAGATCCTCTGCCCGCACCCCGTCGTGATTTGGGATATCGGTTGATGCGCCCCTTCCAAGCAACGCGCGGATGCATTTCCGGGCATCTCGCATAGCGGCGAGGTGCACGGCTGTGTTGCCCTCGTTGTCCTGGGCGTCGATGAGCTGCTGGACGAAATCCGGGTGGTGTTTCTCCATGAGCTTGTTGAGGATGTGGTCGAGGTAGTAGCGTGAACACGATTGGCTGGTAACGCGGCCGCTCTTCATAACAGCGGCGTGGTGGATGACTGTGCATCCGCCGTTGTCTCTGACCTCCACGGTGCTAAAGAGCTCCTTCATGACCAGGGGAAAGGTGTCCTTCTCGTAGCAGTTGGTAAAGTTGACGGACCGCATAAAGGGGGTCTCCCCCCGGATGTTCTGCGAGGCCAGGTTCGCATTGAAACGCTTCAGCTGTCTTATCACCTCAACATCGCCCATAGCTGATGCCCAGTGCAGAGCCGTGTGGCGTTCTCCGTCGATGGGCCAGTCGGGCTGGAAGTTGGTGGGTGGATCGGGCCGGATTGCGGGCTGCTCGTTCCTAGAGAGCAGGAAGTAATCCAGCAGCTCGTCCCCGTACATGGCGTGCTGCTGCTCCGTCAGATCCTGCATCATCTCCTCCCGCTTCCGCTTCCTGTGTGTCGAGAAGTGCGACGCGTCGTAGCGGTCGTCCTCGGCCATGTAGGAAGCCGAGGCAACGGTGAGGTTGTCGGGAGTGTCGTCTTCGTGCATGAGCGCATCGTTGCCGTTGTCGTACTCGTCCTGCACTGCGGCAGGGGCCGCACCTTTGCGAGTAGATTGTGAGAAGCTGTCAGAGCGTTGCGACTGGCTGTTCTGCTGTGACTTACTGCTCCATTTCGGAACAGCAGGCCTGGCCTTGGCGGCCTTGGGCTTGCTGGTATGTCGAGGTGCCGGCGGAGGGCTCTCGTTGCCCGGCCGGAACTCGAAGATGGGCTGTATGCGATCGTAGACGTTGTTTCGGCGGGCGAGGTTTTCGCCCTGCTCGAGGGGAATCCATGTTCCTAGGGAGTTGATACGTCAGTCGCACGGCCATCCGCCGCCATCCCCGCCATGGTATGCCCAGACTATTCGGTGCCCACCTTGATATTTGCCGTAGCCGCCTTGGATCTTCTCGTGGACGTCTTTCTGGACTTCGCGCTCGAGAATTCTCGTCCGCGCTGGCTTGTCGAAACCTGCCGCCTTCAGAATATGTGTAGCGTTGATCCAGTCGTCATGTCGGCGTCGCATAACATGCTCCTTCAGGTCCGGCCCGAACTGGAACTCCCATACTGGTATCTGAAGCAGATTACAGTCAGCGCCTCGTCGGGTGTCGAGGAGTGGAGAAAACAAGATTTGGGAAGGAGAAGCCCAGGGGTTGAAGACAGAGCAAGGCACTTACACCACTGTATGTGGCGCTGTAGATGCCTGCCGTGGCATCTGCCTTGCCCATGTTGACTATGAGCGCAGCTCATTCAGCAGAGGCCGGAGCTGGTCTCGATTTGCGGTCGGCAGAACCCGGTGCCGCCTTTTGCTTCGAGCCGCTGGGCGCGGTATAATGTATATCAGTGAGCGATCCAACAAACCTAGCTTTGCGATGTGGCGCGATGTCGACGAGGCTGAAATGTCTAGATACTGCGAGAGCCTCCAATGGGACGTAGTAACGAGGCGGTGGGAGGAAATGAGTCGAGGCACGTAAAAGACGCGAAGCCAATTCCTCGTCCGAAAAGTGGGGAAGCTGTGACGCGACGGACGCGAATCTCTTTAATGGCGGATTTGCACTCGTCACGTGATACTTGGTATCTCCTGTGAGCGAACTTTGCATAACTGTCTCTGCCCCGCGTTGGTGTTCAAGAGTCAGTGAAGCACTGATTTCGCTCACTACAAGGCCCGTTCTTTACGCATTACAACGTATCTCACCTTAGGTAATAGGGCCAACTTCATTTCACTTGCGCCATTCTGGGGCCACAGCCTTGAACGTTAACAACCGTGACGTTCACCGAGCTATTTGTCGTATGGCAACATCACACGTGCCGAAGTTCGCTCATATTCTATCTGAAAGCATCGCAGCTGGCATGCCCTGAACAAGGGAAAACGAGTGCCCCGCATTGGGACACAGTTCCATCACTCGGTTGCGAAATCTTACTGAGCAAACAGCGGGAGTGGCTGACTCTCCCTTGCAGATACAAACTTTGGCCAGATCAAGAGGCCTTCGCAGCGCTCTTCCTTCGTTCTATTGATGGTCCAGCAAGGGTGTGCCAAGTTGAGCGCGCGTTTCCCAAGCCGCCTTCAGATGAGACGGATGGCTATCATGGAGTTCCTCCAAGTCCACAAGCAACTCAAACTTAACTGTACTCTGTACTCGTCGTGCGAGTTTACCTAATTGGAAGTATGTGCCTGGGTGAGTAAGCCGAATTGGGCGGTGTGGGTACGCATCCCCGTGGGTTCTTTGACATGAAACACGAAGCCAGGACGCCAGAGCAAGAAAGGAGAGTCTTAGTAGTACTGGGTAACCACTTGTCCAATCCAGCCTTTGCCGTGCTGAGGTCTCTGAGTAACGCTCAAAGACTGGAAAATGAGATCTTGGAGAAGACGGCTACGACGGGCCTGCAAGGGAGATCGAATCCTTGATGGGGATTTGGAAATTCGGACCCCTACACGTGTAGTGGAGGTGGAGTGGAGTGGAAAAGTGGAGGCTCAGGGGCCTCCACCACCAAGCATTCCTCTGAAACGCAGCGGGACCCGATTGGGCAGATCCTCCACATCAGGAAAGCGCAGCTGACACCGGCGACGCGGGTTGACGCACGCAATCCCTTGTGATTCTGGCCTCTTTGGATTGTTGGCAGCACGGGCAATCCACAACCACACACTCTTTCTGGTCCCAATCACTCGCTTGCCGGTCTACCAACTTAGTCCGTTACTGCAATCGAAATGTGATCGATAAGAAGTGATAGCCCTTATACATTTACTTCTCGTTGAACGACTGCGAGCGCTTTATGCCCGTCTACGTCACTGTTGAATTCCAGGGTCCTCGGAAAGTGCCTTGCACAAGCCAAATTCGAGGGACACAGCAGGCTGTCGGATCACTAGCCTGAAGTCAGAAACTCTGTTTGAATACGACTCGCTGCCGGTTTTCCGGACGCATCCATCCGCTGGAGACTTGCCTAGTGGTCGTTGTTCTCTCGTCGCGCTGACTGCCACCCGACACCGCGACTTGCGCACCACACCGTCGCTTCCAACTCACCGCCCAGGCTAGATACAGACACGGCCATGTTCCGTTCCAGCGACAAGCTGTCCGGGCAGCCGCTCCTAGATTCGGGTTCTGACGATGACGGACGGGGCCGCAAGCCGTTCCATGGCACTCGGCGCGGTGTCAGTCCGCTGCCGCCGTCGGGCGGCTCGCCGTATAATACGCAACCATCGTCGTACCTCCAGCCACGGACCCCCGTAATCAGCTCCGCGACGGAGTCAATGCTGGCCTCGACCGTCATACCGCCCCGGCCGACATTCTCGCGCCGCAGCACGATGCGGTCTCGGAGCCCCGCGACAAACGCTCGCATGAACGCGCGAAAGAAGTACACATACGCCGCCTTCTTCTTGGCGGCCAGCCTCGTCTCGTTCACGGTGCAGACCGAGCTGGCAGCATACGTGCAGTCCGATCTGGGGTGGGACAAGGCGTATTGCATGCTGTACCTGACCCACGGGTCGTGGTCTCTGCTCTGGCCAATCCAGCTCGTGGTCTTGCGGCTGCAGAAGTGGGACATGCCCTGGCCGACGTTCTGGCGGCGGCACGTGTGGCTGATCCGCACGACGGCGCAGATGGTGGAGCGACAGGAGCTCGATGTGCCACGGGCTGCAGCGGCCCGCTCGCCCTGGCCGTACCTGTTCCGGACGACGGCATTCATTACGTCCTCCCTCACGGTCGCCGGGCTGAGCTGGTACGTCGCCGTCAACAAGACGACGCCGAGCGACTTGACGGCCATCTACAACTGCAGCGCCTTCTTTGCGTACGCCTTCTCGGTGCCGCTCCTAAAGGAACGTCTGCGGTTCGACAAGAGCGTGGCGGTAGCAGTGGCTATCGTTGGCGTGTTGGTTGTGGCTTATGGCGACTCCAAGGATCCCTCTTCATCGTCGGACAAGGTTGTTGCCCGCCAGGAGCTGGATGGCGGCACCCGGTTTCTGGGCAATCTCATCATCGGCGTCGGGTCGGTGCTGTATGGCCTTTACGAGGTGCTGTACAAGCGCTATGCGTGCCCGCCCGAAGGCACGTCTCCCGGTCGCGGCATGATCTTTGCCAATGCCTTTGGCAGCATGATTGGGTGCTTCACCCTGTTTGTGCTGTGGATCCCGCTACCCATCTTGCACATCTTCGGGTGGGAGACCTTTGAGCTGCCGACTGGCCAGACAGCGTGGCTGCTTTTCTTGAGTGTCATCATGAACATGATCTTTGCGGGGTCTTTCCTAGTTCTGATTTCCCTAACAAGTCCGGTGCTGAGCTCTGTCGCAGCACTCTTGACAATCTTCATCGTCGCGGTCGTCGACTGGTTCCTGACGGGTCAGCCACTCAGTGCAGCTGCCTTGTTCGGCGGCCTGCTCATCATCGTAGCCTTTGGCATGCTCAGCTGGAGCACGTGGCGCGAGATGGTCGAGGAGGACGAGATCAAGAATCGTCGGCCCGACCTTAGTGGCGACGAGGATGACGAGGACGAGGATGAAGACAAGGATGATGTTGATGATGAATAGGCACGTCATCCACACAGGCATGGATGCGCAGCCCCGCTGCTGCTGCGGCCAGCTGCGTCTAGGGAACACATTGCCATTTATGATCGCAATAGCTGTCACTGCTCTCACGCGATTGGGAGTGCTTTGCTGCGCTATTATCTCTCTGGCATGTGGGTACAAATTATAGCGGTCAACTGGCGATAGCCTGACGGAGCCGTAATAGCAGCAGCAGTGGGACTGCTAACAACCACAGCAAAGCGAGAAACGCCAAGAACGCGCAGGCCGGGGCCAGAGGAGACTTCTTTTTTTTGGATACGCATATAGACTGTGTTTTCTTTCTGGGCTACGAATCAGGATACCAACACACAAAATGAGGGGAAGTAACCCAGATACTCAGTTTGGTGCATTAGATCCACTGGAGATGGTGTGGATGGCGTTTCCCGGTGGCTATAGCTTATCTGCTATCAAACATTATTGCTTCTGGTCTATGTTGAATCTTGCAGAAAGGTAGAGATCTTGGCTACGAGGTCCGAATACCGGTGCACGGGAATATGTTACGGCGTTTGGGGTGCGATATAAGAGTTGGATCATTGGTGTGATCACGACAAAGACTGCACTGGGCACAGGGTTTAGATCGATTATGCATTTTTCGCTCTCTCCAGACAGCAAACCACCACGATTATTATCTCGTTGCCCAAATCACGGCAGAAACGGGTTACCAAATATACTACATATGGGCATTTCATGTGAAGAAAAGTATTACACACCCTTTGTTCCCTTTGCCTAGACCCCAAGTTTCACCGTTTGATATCACATTTGCCTTACGTGCCATGTTAACCGTTCCCTCGTGATCTCGTACTTCATCCCTGTCATGACCCTCAACTCATAATACAGTTCCACACAATTACGTCGCGTGACGCCGGAGGTTGGAGGCTGTCCTCTTTCTTGGGCGACCTGAGCTGGAATAGAAGCTCCTTGCCCCCTTCAATTATGTCAGAAGTAATACGCACCATCGGCAACCTCCCAAGCAAGCTGCTGTGCTTCTGCGGCCAAATCAAGCGCGGCATGTTGGCCCCCTGCGTACGGATGTTGTCCGCCATGTTGTATCCCGTATGGGTTATATCCCTGATGGGTCGAAAAGTTGTGGTCGTCGGTTAGATAACTGGCCGGTGAGTATGGTAGATGAGCGGTGCCGTTGAACGCGAGCCTCTCGAGGTTTTCCTGGCTTTTGGTTTTTCAACATCATCAGTTCCTCTGTCCCTCTCCCTGGCTGGGCACTTACAGTAAGACCTTGAGCTTCCACCCCCCAACCCCCTATCGGGGAACCGAAGCTACAAGGTGACTAACTACCAAGGAGAGAAGGACTGCGGGGGAACTGACAATATCTCTATCCCGCCATTCCCATACTCATCCTCCCCATCACCATCTTCACCCAGGCCCAGGTTGTCGCTGTCGTTGCTGTTGTGGTTACTCCCGTCCTCCGATGGTGGCCAGGCTGCCTGGGGCGCAGGTTTTGGCGGTCCGCGGACAAAAATGCCGTTCCCCTCAACCCGCCAACCAGACCGGCTCGTGCGGACGTAGTGCACAGCCATGTCCCACGCTTCTTCATCTGCCGCGTCGCCCGAGGTAAATGTTCGCAAATGACGCCAGTTACTGCCAGGGGCGTCGTCGTCCTTGTCAGCCATGTCGCTGGTCAAAAGCTCGCGCATAATCAGGCCGTAGCAGCTGTTTCGCTCCATCCAGAGATCTGATGGATCCACATTCCGCATCTCCTCCCGGTCCTGGAGGATGCTGTTTCGGGGAACAAGCTGTACGAACAGATGGTCTATGCGGGGCAAGAAGGCGACGAGGGTGTTGAAGTGGTAGGATAGCGGAAATATGGCCACATATGACATTGACTTGAGCGTGGGTGGGATGAGGGGGGTGTTGTTCGGGGCTTCCTCGCACCCTAGCAGAGCGCCGAGGATTGAAGGCGGGCGCTTGAGGAAGAACTCGTAGGTCTTGTACACTCGTGTCGAAGAACCCTCGTTCAGGAGGAGGTGTGTCCAGGGGCGGATGGTGAAGAGCTCACAGGGACGGCTCGCGGGAGTCGCTGGACATTTGGAGCTGGAGCTGGACGCCACTGGTTCTGTGCTGGTGCTGGTGCTGGTGCTGGCGCTGGTGGTACTGCTGCTGCCACTGTTGGGCTTGGCGGCTGATGCTAAAGACGGCGTGGGCGGTGTCTTTGTCGGCGACTCGCGTGACAGCGACAGGATGTGGAGGTCATCCCTGTTGAAGCACCATGCGTCGCCGAGGAACAGCATCCGCGACAGCAGACTGGTTAGCATGTGCGGCGACGCAATCATGGTGAACCGCTTCGGATCCATGAGGTCAAACAGCGTCTTCCACAACCAGTTGTTATCTTCGCTGTACGTAGCAGCGCGATTGGCGATGTGCGGGTATCGCGAGCCTCCAAGAAGCATCTGAGCCTTCTTGCTCTCCCTGTGGGAGCTCGCCGATCTCTCCGAGCCATGTGCCGAGTCCTCGAGCCCCGGTTCGTTGAGGCGCATCAGGCCATGCAGGCTGTTGCTGACAATCATGGTCAGCGAGAAGACGTGGCGGCCCAGGCCGTGATCGCGCAGGAAACGCAGCAGCGGCAGGCCGTCCACAGGATCGACGTCCTGGCCGGGCTCGACCAGGAGCAGGTCCCACCGGTCGAGCGCCCAGACGACGTGGCGGAATAGCACGGGCAGCGCGGTGGCTCGCCATCGCTTGCTGACCAGGCTGACAACCTTGAGCGTGGCCTCGCGGTCCGCGAGCATGTGCGACTTGGGCTGGTCGTGAAGCCGCGTCTCGGAGGGAGGCGCGCATGTGAGGTGGCTGAAGATTTCCGTCAGCAGTTCTGGCGGCAGCGACTCTATCGTCTTCGGCTGCTCGGAGGCCATTCCTTTCTCGTTGTGGAGTTTCACGGGAGAGCACGCGAAAGCGGAAAGCAGTCTTGAGGGATGCAGGTTATGGTACTATATGTATGTACAATGGATGGAACAATGTCAATTGAGGAGGGGTAAATTAAGCTAGACTTCTGATATTCGGTTAACGGAACGCCGATCGAAGCAAGCACGCAAGTGCGGATAATAACTGGTGCGGGCGGCTGGTTTTCGCGGCGCCGATTTACTAATAGAAAGGGGAGCGATGAGCGGCTGACAGCTTCGAGTGGAAGAACGTGTTGTGTCTTGCTGCCGCGAGCTTCGCTCGATGATGATGGATTGCGCGCTGCCCTCACTGCCGTGGCGGGGCGCCTGGGCGCGTACTGGAAGCTCCTTCCACGTGACGCCTCTTTCGACTGACACCCGCGAACCCTGAAAAGTGGAGGCTGGATGCAACCCCATGCCCGTGCACGTGCACGTGCCGCATGGGAAGCCTGCGCGGCCCAGGAGTGGCCATCACGCTTCTTTTCCCTCAGACCCGAGACCTAAGTGATCCTATCCAAACCCCAGAGTATTGCCAAAGAAGGAGCTGAATTTGTCAATTGTTACGCCTCATACTGACGTCCAGCCCCAGGCCTCCCATTCACAAAGTGCTTTATGACTGATGGATCACTGAGGCCGAGAACGGATCCAGAAGGGAGAGCTTACAAGAGCTTACATGAGCTTACATGAGCTTGCATGTGAGTCCATAGGTACTACAGCAACAGTCAACAAGTGGTCCCTTTGTATCACGTAGTAATCAATTCTAGTTATTGCTACACCACCGAAACAGTCATCTAAGTACTCATTCGGCCATTACCCGTGCCCTCTGTTCCAACGCCTGTTACCCACGATAATAGGCGCTGGTGTACCCGGGATTGCAACGACTACTCAAGTGGACCCTTGAAGTCCCTTTCCGCCCCATTCCAGCCTATTTTCGGCCAACCCTCTGGCAAGCTTGCAGCTCTGGGCAACACATATCTGCCCTGGCATTCGTTCTCTTGGCAGTCAAGGCCACACAGTCCATACAGCTTGCAGTAACAGTCTCCAGCGGCAGGACAGTGCACCGCCGGCGTGCCGAAGACTACTGCGGGAATCCGTCAGCCTCTGATCTGGGCGTGGACAATGAGAAAGACGGGGGGGGATCATACTGTGCCATGCATATTCGAGAACTCTACCACTCAGGTTGTCGCCCAGTGGCGTTTCGAGCAGCCATTTCCGATAGCGAACGTAGTCCTCGCGGGGCCGCTGCAATATTGCCTCCCTGGTTACGGCAAACTGCGCGCAGCAGGGCACCCCTACCACCGTGGGCACGTCCATGCCGGGAAGCAGCTCTTGGAGGGCCCTTTTGAAGACATGTTTAGTGTGGATTTCGCTCGACCCGTCAGTTGGTGTCGCCGCTTCATCCTCCACGGGCTTGATCTCGCCAGGGCAGCCCAGCACCCAGACACAGCGCAGGTTGACATAGCCCGAAGTCCGGATATGGGATAGGTTCAGGTTCTGCAGACTCCAAAGCCCATCATAGTCGGGATTGTCATTGTGCCATTGGAACCGCTCGGCATGCAGGAACAGAACAATGTCTGGGAGACTGTGGTAGCGGTCGATGATGTAACTGGGAACCCAAGGGCAACGATCAGCGCGGCTCTGGTCAGTACGCGTCGGACATACATGGCAAGGGACGCTGGGATGGAACCCACGTTAGGTACACCATAGCCTCGCGGCCTTTGTTTGCCGGAACCGTCAGCTCGGCGGTAGGATCGTTGACGACATAAGTGTTAGCGCGCCACTGCGAGAGATATCTCTCGAACCACGACGTATCCTCCCCCTTCATCTTGGCCGCAGCAATCTCGACATCGGGAATGCGGCGCACCGGTGGCTGCTGGGGTGGGGGAGGAGCACTGAAGCTTCGCCTGATGGTAGACGGCAGGCTCAGAAGAGTCCGCGCACAGGCGAGTATGATAACGATAGCAATCGCAATCTTGAGCCTGTGAGCCCGGTAAATCATGGTGTTGTCGAGCATCGATGGCCGCGGTATTAGGAGGTCGAGAGACTGTATAGGAGAAGGAAGGCATCATGACGCGACCAGGGCGTGGCCTATGTGGCCATTCTCAATTATGGAGGAGAGAATTACCGTGTACCAGCAACCGCCAAGGCTGTTCTTGGACCGGCCGGGGTAGCAGCCCACTACTACGGAAAAGCACCCACCAGGCCACTGCGGCACGTATGTACATACATACATGCATACATACCTCGCCCGGGGGGTGGTATATAGTGGTACCAAGCCCGGCGCTAAGCAGCCCGCTTGGGTGGTTGGCCAAAGAGTGGGGCCAGCCGTTAACAAACCTACCTACGTACCCACCACATTTGAATGGGCGGTAAGGGATGGCGCTGCTTGTTTGTCAACCACCGACAGATTCTGCAAGTGAATGGAGCCGCCGTTAAAAGGCACGCAGCGATCGGCACACCTTTGCAAGGTGAGACAAGCCCGACGCGCCCGCCCGACTGTCACATTCACTCATCCTTGTCGCACGCTAGCGGGGGTGACAGAGCCTGAAGCTTGGCGACGCTTAAAGAGCCAATAGGAGTGAATTAGCCACACTATCCAGTGATCCGCCCCAGATTGATGAAAGGAGCAAATTCATCAGCTGCACGAGCTTTGAATGGAAAAACGTCGCCAAAAGAGGATGGCAATGCGGTAACCTGAAATCACAGTAGAACAGTAGAAGCATGATCGTTGTGTGTATGCCCAATGCATTAGAAATGAAGATTAACCCTACAATCCTTTGTGAATATCTCAATGCCAAACACCCCAAGCCACCAGCTACCTGCACATTCTAGATAATACCCGGTTGCATAAACCCCAGACCCTAGGCGACCAAATGCTAAGATGGCAGTTCAGCCTCTTTCGGCAAACAAACGATTGTAGAACCGTAGCATTACTGCCCGAAGTTGACTGATGCCACGGCGCCACCAACTGGGTGGGGAGATCTCCCGCGCTCTCCAAAAATACTTTCTGTTGCCCACCGGATGGTACAAGACACCTTGAATCTCCCGGTTTCTGTTGGTGACAGTACGGGTGAATCCCGCTGCGCCAGGGTCTCCCGAAATTTTGCCGTTGTCATCCTGAGCGTCATAAGGAAAATCCCGGGTGGGAAATATAAACAGCTCGGTTTCAGACTGGAAGAATCCCTCATAGTCGTGGTATACGTGGGGGTACTTCTTGGGGTAGCTGTTATCTGGTGGTATAGCCGGCGCTAGAGCAAGAAGCTGCTCCACGCTCCCACGTGAACGTAAATGTTCGCCCTTTCCGGCCCCTTCGTCTCGAAGAATACGGTATGACTGTCTCAGATGTTAGTTACAACACACAATATTGTGATTATTGCAGTCGGTCAACATTACCTCAGGCTTTCTAGCTCGAAAGAAAGATGTGAACCACATTTTGAAGTTGGCCGTGTGGCAGTTGATGAATACCTGATCTACGAGAAGGCAGGGAAGACGAAGATGAGGGCACATCTTTTATAGGTAGTGGATAGGACTATGTCTGAGATGATCTAAGATTGCAAGAATCAATGGAAAACATCTCCCATTGATGGATATCAAACAAGTTATGGCAAACATCTCACATTGATGGATACATGCATCAAACAAGCTATGACTTGAAAGAAACCCAAGGGAGCATGGTGAGAAAATGGACCCCGGACAAACCGACATCTGATACAAGCAACAGGCACAATCAAGTTTTACACAATGACAACACACAGCAGAAATCCGCTTCAAAGACCATATGCTGTTAATCCAGCCTGAGAAAGCCCAGACAACCATCATACTAAGAGACGTTGGGTGCGTGTTGGGGACATGGTGCAGGCCACGTCTCGCACGACTTTCAGTCTCTTAGTATCCAGATTGAGCGGATGTGCCTTAGCAATGAATCCGGTCTCTTTGCCACTTCTGGACCGGTGTCTTCCTTCTTTCGTCGCCTTTCTGCTTTCTTTACACTTCCTTTTGCTCTTCTTTCCTTCGATTTAGATTCTCGCTCTTCATCACGTTCTATCCATCATCTACAACGTTTGGCTGCAGTAGGGTCTATATTTAATGTCATGGTAGTAGAACTAGCCTACCACACACCCCTGACTTTGTCAGGCACCACGATAGTGTCCGTGCGGTATCAATGTACCTACACAATTACTTTCATGTCCACAGCACTTCAATCGCACAGCTGTGTGGTTAGGAAACACTAGCTTTGATCTCTCAGCCCGCCTGTCCCATTGAGTCTGATACTTAAAAAAAGCGGCGCTGGACTGCTTCCGCAGGCTTAAGGAAACCGTACATGTAATCACGCTTCGGCATGAAGAGAATTCCCGGCAAGGCAGTTAGCTCGTTGCCCGCATTGGCAACCCGCACATTCACCACAGCGAAAGGCGCAGGCGCATCTCGAACTTCGTCCAAGAACTCTGCAGCATCTCCTGCAATGGCACCACGTCTCAACCTGGTCGTTCCCAACGTATGCCACTGGACTGGTGAGGTGCAACCGGGTGGCCCGTGGAGACTGTATAGGAAAACCGCGGAGCAGATGGAGGAGGAGAGGGAAAGAGAGGCTGAAATCAAAGACAAGACCCTGCTCGGCAAGATCAAGTCTTTCGTATCACTGGACCGCACCCCTCCACACACCTATCGGGTGGCTATCACGGGCACGACGGACTACTCCACGGACCAGATAGCCGACATCCTCGGAGAGTTCCTCCAGCCAGACTCCAAGACATCCCTAGAGGCTGTCACCCGGGCGATCATGGTCCTCATGCCGGAGGAGTACTTCAAACCCGAGAGTATAGACTTCTCGGCTGTGGTCTGCGTGATCGCCGGGCAGATTCCGTACAGCCACCCTGCCCACCACAAGCTCGCCCGCTTATTGCAGTACCTCGGCACCTCGCGCAAGTTCATTCAAGTGTACCATGATGAGGAGGTCTGTCGTTCTCCTTCCTCCGACCTTGCGCGCCCCTCCCCTCTCTCCTCACATCTCTGTGGTGTTTATTATTATCGTTTATCTCTGTCTCTCTCACTAACATGGCTTGGCTCTCACACAGGTACCTGTATTGGAACAGAGATTGTTTGTGCACCAGGCCCTACGAGAGGAGTTATCTGCCGCGGACAGAAAATGTAGGAAGCGTCCATACAATTTCTGTTTTTCAAATTCCTTTTTCTTTGTCAAAATCTTTTCTTTTCATTTTTCTTTTCATTTTTCATTCCCCCCCGGGGAAGCACAAGAAAGCTGACCGAAACGCGCAGGGGCTCTCGGTTGCAGTGGCTTTGATCACTTTGATCACAAGTACGTAAACCTCAATGCCTTTGCGGCGATTCTTGAACATGATAACCTCGGCCCGTCAGAGAGATTCGCGGTGTTCGTGATCCGGCGGGGCCTCGAGGGGGATGTCGGCCCCTGCATACAGAGAGCTCAGGACGGGGGTGTCGGCGCCTACAAGGAGGTAGCTCCCGAGCACCTGGAGGATCATGTCGGCCCCTACAGGCATGTAAGTACCGAGGAGTCGGACGTCCTGGTCATGGGTGCGGCGGTATGGATCATCTACAACGGCACAAACCTGTTCAGGCAGATGGTTCTGTATCCGGACGAGGACGCCGAGGACGACTGGAAGACACAGGACCGGCTGGATAGGTACTGGGCTTTGGGGAGACGTCTCAGGGTCGACCCGGAGCTGCGGAGAATGAAGCCTCGGTCGGTCGAGAGGTGGCGCTTCTGGCAAGGCCGCCTCGACATGATTGGCAAGGGTAGAGGGGACGCCAGCCGCGAGTGCAGGAGCCTTGCGAGCAGGGCGGCGAGCATGGCGGAGGCTATCGAGAAGAGCATGCTGTTCTATTGAAACGTGCGGCCTGGTTGAAGGAGGTGTGAGACATATGTACCTGACACTCGGTGGGGGGGGCAAAAGAGGTAACAACTTGTGTACCTAGGTTGACAATCTCTTTCTCTGAAGACCACGTGTGTAACGTGTTTATTATTTTATTTCGGCCCCTTCTCATGCTACTCTGCCAAACCTCGCCTGTGGTACCGGCCCTCGTGCCTATAATTACCACGAAATAGCAACCGGTGCGGTTGAAACCGTCATCCAGGACGGTTTGCCATGGATCTGACAGGCTTGTTGACCAGAAACTCCTGGGTCCGGGACTTGTAGGTTGCAGCAGCTCAATCAGCAAACGAACTGTCACATTGTGAGCGAGGAGAAAGAAACCTGAAATCTAATCTGTTTGCGCATGGTGGGTCCCTGTCCATCCTCAATAACAACTTCTGCAAGCTTCCAAGGCACTCATTGATGTTTGCAAACCACGTGCAGTAATGCAATCCACACTGTAGGCTCTTTGTTGTTTCCCCGTCTCGCCTTGGCTGCCACGTGGCTGGGAGTGCCAATGTCAGGGGTGTTAGCTGGCCAATCACCGATTGAGCTGCCCCCGTTCTCCCCCGCTATCACTCCCGCACTTCACCCCGCCTGAGCAGATGCGTGGTGAACCACCAGCGCTACAGTCAGCCCTTACAAATTCCAGTTTGGGTTAACGGGCCACCGAATGAATGCAGCCGATAGGTTGCTGGGCTCGACAGTGCCAATTGGGCGTTCTGGGGACGGGCTGTCTCCCGACAGTCCTTGGCCGGTTACTGGCATATGGATCGTTACCATGGCTTAGACGTAGCCGGTAAGTGCATGCTGTTGATTCTGGACCCCTGCATCCATACACCCTCATCATCGCCATCGTCACCATCGAAGTTTGCCCCTCATACCACCGAGGCTACCCCTCTCGGGGTCAGGTGCCGCAGCAGCGCAGCTCTGTAGTACCCCATGCAAAACATGATGCCGAGAACCCGATCTGGCCAAGCTGGCGAGCGGCGGGTAGAATGGCGCGTGTCTACGTACGGGGGATCGTATATGCACCGCTTGGGTAGCATGATCGGCCTTGTTGCTGGAGAATAAGAGGAGGGTGGTGCCCCTCACCTTCAACCCCTCTCGGCCTCCTCTCCTGTCTCAACGGGGCCTTCCATCACAAAGCAACTCTTACTCTCAGCCCGCTTGGACATGATGGGTGCCAGAAAGAACATGCAGCGACCGCCCTTCCGGGCAGAGCACATGGGCTCCCTCCTGAGACCCCGGAAGCTGTCCGAGAAGCGCGTGGAGCTGGACGGCAAGGACGCCCTCACTATCATGCAGGACAAGGAGCTCCGCGGGCTGGAGGATGAAGCCATCAACGACATCGTCAAGGTGCAGCTCGACCTGGGATATCATCCCGTCACCGACGGCGAGTACCGGCGCCATCAATTCTGGGGGACCTTCTTCCCGGGTAGCCTCCCCCGCTGCACAACTCCCACGCCGACAGCTGCTAACCCCCCGTAGGCCTGGAGGGTTTCGAGGAAATCATGGATCCTCCACTGGACATGTTCCGACTCTACGTGCCCGACCTCGCCGCGTTCAGTGAGTACCCCTCCCAGCACTCATACCTACTCATGTGGGAAGCCGCTGACGGCACCATCCTTCCAGCCGAGGCAGGCCACAAACCAGGCGAATCGATCGTGTGCACGGGCCGGATCAAGCACAGGGGAAGCACGTACATCGACCAGTGGACTTACCTCGAGAACATGCTTCCGGCAGACCGCGCCAAGGAGGCCAAGCTCACCCTCCCGGCTCCCGAATGGTATCATCTGCGCTACCAGAGCGGTCGGGCATATCCCACCGACGTCTACGCCAACGACGCAGAATACTTTGCCGACATCGCCGCGGCCTACCGCACCGAGCTTCAGATCTTGTACGACGCCGGGTGCCGGAACGTGACCATTGACGACCCCAATCTTGCCTGTAAGCACTACGCCCCCCGGCGGTCTGTTGGGGGGGGGGCGGGGGGGGGGGGGGGGGGGGGGGGGGGGGGGGGGGGGGGGGGGGGGGGGGGGGGGGCCGTGCCCATTTACCACCCCAACCTTTCCTTTAATAACAACCCCCCCCACCTTTCTTTTTTTGCCCCCCCCCCCCCCCCCCCCCCCCCAACAAATGATGTTGTTCGCTGATGGGGTGTAGACTTCTGCTCAGAGAAAATGCTGGCGGGGTTTAAGGACGCAGGCGAAGATTCCGAAGCCCTGCTGGATAGCTACGTGAAGCTGTACAACGACTGCATCTCGTCTCGGCCGGCGGACATGCACGTCGGGATCCACCTGTGCAGAGGCAACTTTGCCTATTCCCGACATTTCAGCGAAGGCGGGTACGACCGCGTCGCCGGTAAGCTGTTCAACGACATCGACGCCGACACGTACTTCCTCGAGTACGACACCGAGCGAGCGGGGGGGTTTGAGCCACTTGCCCAGCTGCCACCGAACAAGAACGTCATTGTTGGTGTCGTCACCAGCAAATTCCCGGAGCTGGAAGGCCTGCAAGAGATGCGAAAGCGTGTTTTTCAGGCTGCAGATTACGTGGCCAAGGGCGCGGGCCAGACGAGGGAGGAGGCATTGAGGAGAATGGGCGTCAGTCCCCAGTGCGGATTCGCGAGTCATCATCTCGGTAACTCGGTCACCCGGGATGACATGATTGCGAAGCTCCAGCTCGTGAGAGACCTGGCTAATTCGATCTGGCCGGGCGAGCCATGAAGGTCTCAAAGGAAGCGAGGCTGGGCGTAGTTATCAGCCCAAAATAACGTGATTAGCCGTGCGGCCCAAAAGTCAATGAGACACTTGACAAGATCTTGAACAAAGCCCCGCTGTGAACTGGATCGCTGCCTTGCGGGGAGATGAATCTCTTTTTTTTTTCTTCTTTTTTTTACCGGATCGGCTCGCGCTCGCATTCCGGACTGCTGCGGGCGCGGCCAGCATGCCGCCTGAAACGGGATGGCAACAAGGGCGGGCGCGGCCCGCGGACCTGGGAATGGCGCACAAGCGACGAGCGACGGCGCGGGAGACAGTGACACCCTGTAGGTAGCATGGTCTGATAAACCTCTCCAGGGCAAGTTAAAAACACCGAGGGACGAAATCGACTATTTTCTGGGCTGTTGGACCTCTGTCGAATGCCCCTTAGCAAGGATGTTCGTCCGACCATTCTGCCTGCGCGCCGACCGCCCCAGAAGATCGGCCCATGATCACGGTTACTTTTGCCAGTTCGGCTGGGGCGGCACCAACTGACTGGCCATCACGGCGACCGTGGTCAATCCTCAGACATTGCGCATGGTTGAAGATGCTAAGCATTTCGCTGCACCCAAGCACCTTTTGCAGATATGGCTCGATGGCAGGGGCGACACTGCGAGGGAAGGACGAAGCGCGGTGGCCGCGATGCGACAGGAATGCGGGGCCGACTTGGCGCTGAAACGCACGCCATTCCTCATGCGGCTGCGCCCAACCGGTTGAAGCGACCATCGCTGGGAAGTTCGAAACACATCTGGAATGACACTAACAACCGACAGTCTCAGGTCCAGTTTCGCCTCAGCATCCATGGCCAGCGCTTGCACGTACATACATTGACTGCAAGATGGGGACTCACAAAACAGATGGCGCGCCCGGCACTTCTTGGCTTTCCTTGTGTTGCCCATCATTCACTTCTCCCAGGACCTGGTGTCATTCTTTTCTTCCGTACAGTCGTTAATATTATTTTTGTGTGTACAACTCGATACCTCCGGCCAGGGACAATGATGGAACCGCTGCAGCACAAGTACGAAAACGTCGACGACCGTGACCACGATGACCTCGAAGCCCGCTCTAGCACAGAGGTAGACGAATCGCTGATGGGGGACGAGAAACAATGGCAACATCAACGAGCGGCGCGGCGGTCGACGAGGAGCAGAGTGGCAACGTTCCTCAGATCACACAGGTGGATCATCGACACGTCACTCCTGCTCGTCATTCTCGGCCTGCTTGTGCGGGACAAGCTGAAGGAGCCGCCGGCAAACCAGTGGGAGTTTGGAGGAGATTTCACCGGTGTTGGTCCACGATGTAAGGCGGCCTGGCCTGCCTCGCGTGGCTGTGGCTCGGTTTGCTGACTTGGACTATTAGTTGGTCAACAAATCACAAAGTTCAACTCAGACATGTCGTACGCGCCGATGAACACGTCCGAGTTCTTCACAGACGAGGTCCTGATGAAGTGGAACAAGCTCATGCCGAAGGGAATGGGATTCGTCTGGGTGAACGAGACCCACAGATACCACGACCTGCCTAAGCCCGTCGACTGGCCCGACAAGACTGTGTTTACCACGTCCATGACCCATCAGCTGCATTGCCTGTTCGCCGTTGTGCAGACGTACTCGGGCCTCAAGGCCAACCACCCCATCCCGGATGACCACCATTGGCACATGATCCACTGCTTCGACTACATGCGCCAAGCTATCATGTGCAGTGCAGACATTGCGCTCGAGGGCCACGAGACAACGTTCCCGGATGACAACGGCGGTTCTGACGGGTGGGATTCGAAGCATGGTAGGTGCCCCTTTCTCTCTCTCTTGACAGCTGGCAGTGCTTGAGGAGGCGCTAACAGGAGGCAGTGTGCAAGGACTACGGCCAGGTGATCAGCTATCTCGAGAGCGTTCGGGCGTATGATGACCAGTTGATCTACTGAGCGAACAAATAAATGTCGAGTTTTCGTTTTCGCATCGTTGTTCGACCGCGTTGCCATGTTGAACAGTCCCATTAATTCCGCATGTGAAAAAGCTACATCGACACAAACACTAGGAAGTGCGTAAGGTAGTGAAGGCCAACTTGGAAATGATTTTGCCAATTTCATTCCACTATAAATGGCCGTTTCCCCCTCTACTAATGCTGTCTCGCGAGAGAAGGGAAAAAAAGAAATTTTCATCGTTGACTGCATTTCGTGATGATATGGTCATGGACAACAAGGTGAGGCAGTTCTTACTAAGCCTTTGATCAGCCGGGTACTTCACTCTATCAGTGCGCATATGCCTTGAGCATGGCTGCGAGGTATCTGCCGAGTGATCCAAGTTAGGATTTGTAGTCTCACAGGTCAGGCCACATTTCTACCAGCCCGTGTTTACGGGGCCTTACTGAGTTGCGGGAACGGGGAGCCTAACCTGTAGGTGATGCACAGAGCTGTTACAAAGGATAATACACTATTTAATTACCTAGCTCAATCCTGAACCCGGATCATCTGGGCTGTGTAAGGTTCCAGGCATCCCTACGGCCTGGCGGTTAACTTGACAATGCGATTCGTCGGACTTCTCGGACTCTGGGCCAGGCCTCCAAGTGCATGTCAGATTCTATATTCCGGCTGTGGATTGACATGTCGGTCTTCGACTGCCGTCTGATGTTATTCTCCGCCTTCTTCTCCACATTTAGAAGTGGGCGAGGCGGGCGAGGCCGATCGAGATTGTGTTCGCCTTTTACCCGGGCAGGATAAATGAACCGCCTCTCGCCATCAGTAAGCACCAAGGAGGCATGCAGTCAGATGTACTATATAATAGGACTGCTCAAATTAAATGTCGGAAACCCTGTGCTACCTAGTATAGAGAAGAAATCTTGTTTAGGAAGAGTTGCTGTCTAAGCTCTTTGTATGACGGGCATACGAGCTTCTTACATGATGCGCTTTTAATGTTGCGAGATCGTCGACTGATCGCAACATCAGTCGTCTTAAAGGAGCATTGTTAGGTTGTGAGAGGATCAAACAATTTAGGAGTCAGCTGACGAGAATGTTAATTGTGCAACCCTTCCGTTGGGGTACTAGAACAGGTAGTCTAAAGCTGTGCTCTGTATGGATGGGTAGCAACATCAGCTTTTGTGCCACGGCCTGTTCCACAACTTTGGTTCCGCAACTTCTGTCCCACAGAGAATGCGAGAACTTGTTACCTCATGGTCAGACAATCTATCGTTCAGCTGACGAGAGTGACTCCAAAAACGACCGCCGGTGAAACAATGCTGCCTCAGCGCCATGCTCCTTCCGTCAGGTTAGTGCCCGACCTGTTCACGGACGACTGGATGAAGTCCGGGACGGGTCGCGGTCTGAGAAAGAGAGATGTACATAAACCCCCTCCCCCCTTCCCCCGTTGGCCTTTTCTGTTCTCACCACCAGCATCCTCAAGTTTGACACCCACAATACAAACCTACACACCTCCTCAACAACTCGAAACCGTTAGGCCTTCGGCAAGATGAAGTTCCTCGCCCTCTTCACCATCGCGGCTGCCGCTCTGCCCTCGGCTCTGGCTTTCTGCTGCCATGGAATCCTAGGCCAGCCCTGTGCGGACGGTACCAAGGGTACCCCTTGCTGTGCTACGCAGAGTTGCAACATTTTCTGCTGTGCCTGCGGCGGTCGTATGTCTCCCTTCTTTTCTTGTCATTCCGTCTCTTCCCGACAGCGCCCACCCAGACATGCTAACTGCGTGTAGACTGCCGCACAAACGGAAAGCGCGACGTCTTTTCCAACCTCGAGTCCCGCGAGGTGTCTGACGCCTTTGCCATGGCCGACGCCGACAACTCTGGCAATGTCACTCTGGACCAGTACCTCTACTACATGCACGCCCCTACCGCGGAAGGCGAGGAGAAGACCGTCTACATTGACTGGTTCAAGAAGTTAGTCCCATCGACATGCCCACACCACCCTTTGCGAAGTTGCGATACTGACGTTGATGTGATGAAAAGGCACGACAAGAACGGTGACGGTGTCATCACCCCTGACGAGATCAGCCTCCAGTAAATACGGGGCTGTATTCCTGGATATAGGGCGCGATCAAAGAAAGAAAATGTTGTGGATGCTTGATGCTTGCGAGAAATTGACACGCTGGACTGAATCGGGATATATCGGATGAAATGGTGGAAAATGGTGGGATATTAGTCATTCGTTTAAAGTACCGGCCCTTGCTTAACATTCACGTACACGAAGAATATACACATAACTGCTGGAGTAGTCTTTGTCCTCCGCTTCAGTGGAGACGCTGGTCGAATAACTCCAAACGCCGCGCATGAAACGTAGAAACTGACAAGACTGGAGCCACCCTTCCAAATTGCAGATACATACCAATAATTAGCAGGCCCTATGCCTTGGTCACAGGAATGCCGAGGAGCCGGAGCACGGCTCCCCAGCAATGGTCCCTCCCGCATCACTGCCTTGACCTTCCATCTCCTCGCCACCCTCATGGTCATAATCCAAGTAGACCGCGGGGTCCAGGGGCGCTTCGTATGCCGTAGACTTGAACTGTTGGCAACACTCCTTCTGCAGGCGGACTAGCGCCCCAAAGGCCTCCTTCTGCAGCTCAAGTGCTACTAGTCGCAGGCGACGCTGGTTCTCCGAGTGGCAGAGAGCTGGAGGTACGAGTGCTCGCTGACCATCTGCTTGAATTTCCTTTCGGCCCGGTCCTTAACCGCTCTGCGCTCGGCTGCGACTGCCTGCGGTCTTGTCGTCGCGTCCTTCAAATCGGCCGAGACGAGCGTGTTCTCCAGTCTTGGTTCCCACCAATTGTAGTCGTGATCATTCCATTCGGCCCTTGTGAAATACTGGTCGACAACGGCCTCGATTATGTGCTGTAGAGCCGGGATCGACTTATGAAAATCGGGGGGCATGACGACGGGGAGGTCGCGGAGGTCGTCTTGCAGGATGTACCTCAGCTTGTTCCACTTGCCGGACCTGGCCATTTGTAGGACTGGCATGTGAAGGAGGAGGCTTTTCCTGTCGGCGTACAGGCTTCGGATGGTTTCAATCGTGTTGTCAAAGTTCAGGCCCATGTGGTTGCAGGCTGTGGAAATTGCCAGCGTCGTCTTGATTCGCTCCTCATCGACAGCCTTGTTGCCACGCTTCCACAGATCCCAGGACTTGGTTTCCTTTTCGATCTCTGCTTGGACGTCGGTCCAATACCGCTCCCAGCCGGGAAGCTGCTCGAAATACGACGTGCTGTCTTCCTGGGCTGGGATTTTCAGTCTCTCGTACACTCCTGCCATGTAATCGCCGTATCTTACGGCGAACACATATCGCCGCAATTGGGCGAGGCGGTCGACGGTGTTCATGTCGACAGTCACGGAAGGAAACCCAAGAGCCCGAGTGCCATAAATCTCTGTCTCGTAGACGAGGATGGTATTCAGGAGAGCGATCCTCTCCTCCTCGTCCATCCAGTCTCCCTCGAGCGCGGCCTTCATGGTCGCCTTGTACAAGGTGATGCAGTGAGCCGCGAGGGGCGAAAGTTTCCGCTGCTTGTAGCGGAGTGTAGTATCTGCGTAAAGCAGGCCTTCTTTCAGTCGCGCCTCGGTGTACATGTCGGCGGCCTTGGGAGGCTCCGGGCCCCGCGTGGGAATATTGATGACCTCTTCTTCGAAAAGGTCGCCGAGGATGGCGTGAGTAGAAGCGCGTTTGCGCTTGGCGAATCTTGTCAGGCTCATGGTCGAGGCTTTTCTGCCCGTCGTAAGGTAAGTGGAATTCTGGCACCTGTCGTGTGCTAAAGGTTTCGCGAAAAGGGCGGGGGGAAGAGTTAACCAGAAAGAACTTCTGGTACCCGAGGTAGAAGAGGTCAGGTTTTTTTTCTCACATTGCGGTTTGCGGGTTTGGCAGTGAATATGGACGTGGGCGACCGGTGGCGAGATTTACTACAGGTGTCTGACCACATTCACTAAAGTGTACCTAACCTGGTGGGGGTAGATGATTTTTTGCGCCAGCGTTGTGCGAGCGCGTCCCAACTACCTACCTTGGCACGCAATGCCTGTCTCACAGTCATCACAAGGCTGTCACTGTTCAGTGTCTGGATCGAGGCAACATATAATGCATTGTCTCACGAAAGGAGACCCAGTCCCCAAACAATCCAATAATCACCGAGTCCAATTGCATCCTGGGCCTCAGAGAACCCAAACGAGCGAGAGTAACAGTACAAAGAAACGCGTGGAGTAAGGTGGGGACGTGTACGACCGAAGTAACGAAAACAACGACAAGAGAAACGAGTGAACAATATCCAGAAATTCTGGCCCGACCAGTACCGAATGGATGTGGGGGGCAGAAAGAAAGAGAGAAACAGGAAATGAGCAAAGGTTTAGGAAGCTCTTTGAGGAACGCCCTCCTCCCGAAACTTGAGGAGTTTGCTGAAGGATGCTTGGATGTGGCCCTGGTCAAAGAGACCCTCTTGTCCCCATCTGTCGAGGACACAGGTGACGAACTCATAATTGTTCGCAAAGGTCACATGGACTGAAATGCCTAAACGGCGTGCAGCGACAGAATCTCTGTATTGCATGATGATTTTGTCGAAGATGTCCACACATGTGTGCGCCCGTGGTGAGGTATAGGTTTTGCGTAGGCGGATGCGTTTGTCGTCGTCGACCAGCTTGACCTGGAAGTAGTCTCCTGCGCGTTGGCTGATGAAAAGCCTGGGCCAGTGCGATAAATCATCGAATATGGCCTTGTAGTGTTGAAATCTCCAGACACGCTTTTCAAGAGCCTCGAAGGCAAACAAATAGTGATACGGCCCATCGAATCCCGAATGATTTTTGTCAAGGACAAGAATTTCTGCCCCAAAGTCGCGGGCTGCCATGCCCGCCTCGTCACGACCGCCAGCGGCGTCTCTCGCGGGATTTGTCAAGCGATTCCGGCGCCAGTCTGGGTCTCCGGACCCCTCTTTCGATGAGTCTGCAGATGAAGGATCCGGCGTCGGAGAAGTCGGGTACAGGCGAAGTCCCATCTTGCGGATGCAGTATTGAGCCCCCTTTCGCAAAGACTGTTTTTGTACCGGGAGCAGAGGAGCACAATCCAATAATTATCAAGGGTGAAATGAGGAGGGAATTGTTGGGGGACTACGGGTTCATCAAGTGTTTGGCGGCGTAGTCGTGTTTGGAGAAAGATTTGTGCTATGTACTCGCTGAAGAGCCACCATGCGAACCTGAGAGAGTCTTGTAATGGCCAACTACGGGTACGTACCTTAGTCGTTTTTGCGTCAAGCAGTGAAAGGCTTTAAGTTCGGCCAACGGACAAAGAAACACTTGGGCGTGCCGTCGTGTTAGTCCGGAAATTGTTGATATAAGCCAGTTTTTGGTCTGAAACCCCAGAAAAGAAAAAGAAGAAAAGAACGGCCCGTCACCTGGTCGCCTATTGTTGGGCGCTTGAATATCATCCAGACGGTGTGATGGGCCGGTCGTGATATTCGGCCACGGTGCCGTTGCGCTTGTTCTGCCAACGACGGAGCCGTGACGACCACATGACCATTTCTGGAACCAACCGAAAAGACAAATTACGAGATAAAGGCCGTGTTGAGGGTGTGCGTGGCTTTGAGCTATTGCGAAAGACCATACTACATGACAGAGGTGTTGGTTGTCGACAAGAAGGGACGCCCCGCTCAGGGGCAATAGTGGGTTTCGGCAGCCAATCACGCCTGCCAGAACTTTCGCCACCGGCATAATCGCAAGCCTTGGGGTAATGTCTTCAAGACAAGATGGATTCTATATCGCAAATAAATACCTACCTAGTCTAGTGGTACTGAAAGTAATGTGGAGCAATTGTTTAGGGACGACCATAAGGAAACAGTAATAATGCTGACGGACTGGGAGAGGGAAAAGGCAATAGTTTACGTGACGAAGGGGGAAAAGAAAGAACAAAAAACGAAAAAAGGGAAGAACAAAGAACGAAAAAAGGGAAGAACAAAGAACGAAAAAAGGGAAGAACAAAAAACCGCAAGAAAGACCACAACCTTGAGGCATTTAGTACTTTCAACGACGTCGAAATTCGTAGGAGTCAGGCGCGGCCATAGAATCTCTGTCCTGACTGTCGCTTAGCGTTGTATCTCTCTTGAGGTAGGGGGAGAATGGTAAGGCTGTTCTCAACTACGGTATAAGAGGGAAGTTCAAGTCCCAATGGCGTTTACAACAGTGCCGCGCGCACTGTCGCATGTCAGATCTGCCTAACGTGCCAGGTCGTCAAGCAGTACATGTACCTATTGGAGCTACGCTTTGGAATTCCCATCAACTCCTGTTACGGCTCAACTATCCGAAACCAGGACACGTCTCAGTCAGAGTCTCCCGTATCGGCCAGCGGCCGAGAAAACATCAATGCGAATCGTCATGTCCGTCTCGTGTGCAGAAAAAAGTGGCCGAGACACCTGTCATTGTCTGATGTCAAGTAAAAAAAAAGACACTCCGACAACGGGCCACCTATCATTGGGCCTTTGAAACGTTCAAATTATGCGCTGGTCCATGGCGGCCGAGTGTTTTGAGACGGAGAGAGAAATAGGCCGGCTGTGATATCCGGTCGCTGCGCCGTTGCACCGGTCTCGGCTAAAAGCCGAGAGCCTCGACCTCAAGATCATTTCTGCAACCAACAAGCAAGACATGGCCACATGAAGACCATATGGGGGAGGGAGTGAGTTTTGACGATTGGGCGAGACCACACGTGACAGCGCCGTTGATGGAGAGGGGCGCTCCGCTCAGAGTACTGTGAGCAACCGTAAAGGCAGTTCGCGTCCAAACAATTTTTTACACTGGTCACTGCAGCTACTTTGCTGCGGCAATTCGGTACCCTTTTTTTTTTTTCCCTCTTTTTTTTCTTTTATCCCTCTCACCGCTTGAAAGTCTCGTCGAATAAACCCGGCGAAGGGAGTTGATTGAGGATGCAAATGTCACGGCGCATAGTAGGAATCGTGTAATTGCACTGTGAATGACACGTATAACCCTAGGGTCTGAGCTACGCTATCTCGGCTATACTATATGTACGTACAAGAGTGACTACAGTGAAGGGTGCGCGAGGTGTGGTTCATACTGTGTTTGCGCCCGTAATCTGACAGCCAACTCGCCCTGATTAGTGTGGCTATGGGCAACGGAGGGGTAACGATTATTAACTGTGGGCAAGAAAGGCAGTTGAACCACCTAGAGGTATGGAATAAAGCCCTTTTTAAAAAAGGAAAGGAAAGAAGAATTGAAAGTCTGAATGTGGCTTCAATACATTCACGGCGTTGTGGTGGTAACCAAGATAAACACGTGGCTGGGACCGAGGTCGATATCCCTGACGATACCTCTGAACTAAGCCGTATGTGGTTGACAAGTCCGACTGGAAGAGTGGTTCGCTTGTGATAGAAATGCGCTCCGCCCCCGCGCCTGCTGCCTACGTAGGGCTACCGACAAAAGTTAGGCAACCGCCTCTACTACTCCAAAACACTCTATTAAGAGAGACTGATATAGTATAACCGTAAGCGGCATTGATTGCAGCAGACTGCGCTATATTGACGCATTACATACATGTTGTTTAGCACACGACAGGCGACCCGTCATGAGCGACCCGCTGGGCGTCACGGCCAGTATCATCGCTGTAATTCAGCTCACAGCCCAGGCAACCAAATACCTCAAAGATGTCAAAGGCGGGGCGACGGACCGCACGCGGGTGCGCGACGAGATTCGCAGCGTTACATGCCTCCTGGAGATGCTCCGAGACCGTGTCGAGGACTTAGGAGGCTCTGGCGACGGAGACACGTCACAGCCAGCGTCAATCGCCTCGATAATCGGCCCAAACGGCCCCCTTGAACTCTTCAAGTCCACGTTGGAGGATATCGTGGCGAAACTCGCGCCGCAGGACAGGCTCAGGAGACTGGCGCAGCCCTTCAAATGGCCGTTTGACAAGAACGACATTGCCGAGCTACTGGCGAGGCTAGAGAGACTTAAGACACATTTCACTCTCGTCCTGCAGAACGACCTCGTGTGAGCTTGGTCTCTCTCACGCCGCATATTGCGCGTGGCTTCCGCCGTTAACGCAATCCTGCATTTATTAGGGCCCTCGCCAAGATGACGCATGAGACGCTTAGCATGATCGGCGAGCGACTTGGAGACCTCGACACGGCAAGAAGAGACGAAGAGACGGAAAAGATTCTCTTGTGGATTAGTCCGATATCCTTTCGCTCAAAGCAAGCTGACATGATAGAAGGCGTGCAGGCCGGAACGGGCCGGTGGCTGCTGCAGGACGAGGTCTTCCTCGGATGGGTCAGAGGCGATTCCAATACTCTGTGGTGTCCTGGGATGCGTACGATTCGCCGTCTTGCTTCCGAGCCATGAGCTGACATATGGTTCTAGCCGGTGCAGGAAAAACTCGGCTGGTGTAAGTGTCGACCTCAGAAACGCAAAATGACACGCTAACGCGCGTCCAAAAGCTCTCTCATAGTCGGCTTCCTGGACAACCAGAATGTATCGCCCGAGAGACCTTTCGCATACATTTACTGCGACTATAGCCAACGGGCATCTCAGACTCCGTTGGCGCTAGTAGCAAGTCTTCTAGCACAAGTGCTACGACGGACGAGTAGCGGTGGTCTCCCGACTGAGGTCCTCTCATTCTACGCCCTCCATAAGAAACACGGAACTGTGCCGACACTGAAACAGTTGACCGACATCTTCCGCCAAGTGTGCTTACCATGCCAGTGCATTCACGTCATCATCGATGCCCTGGACGAATGCGCTCTGTCGGCCGATTCGGCCTTGGAATTAATCACGGCTGTTCGTGCGCTCGGGCCCAATATCCGGCTCTTGTGCACGTCCCGTTTCTCGACGACGTTTGAGGCTTTTTTCTCGGATTCGACGCGCATCGAGATCTTTGCACGTGCCGAGGACATGCGCCTGTTTCTCGAGGCACAGATGCAAAACCAGTCGAGGCTCGCTCGGCACATCCGGGCTGATCCCGGCCTGCGAGAAGAAATTGTCACGACAGTCATCGAAGAAGCACGTGGAATGTACGTAGTTCCTATGTATCCTATACCTTGCAAGCCAGGGGCCTATTAAGAGATGATGCCATAGGTTTCTCCTTGCCGCGCTGCACTTGGAATCTCTGTCTAAAAAGATCAACCGCCGAGACATACGCTCCTCGCTACGCACTCTTCCAAAGACGCTAGACGCCACGTATGAGCAGGCAATGTGCAGAATCCAAAGCCAAGGAGAAGAGGACGTTGAGCTGGCCGAGACGGTCATTTCGTGGATTCTCTGCGCCCCGCGTCCACTGACTATCGTCGAGCTCCAACACATGTATGCCACGCGCCTCCTCCTCTCCGAGGACGGCGAAGCAGTCTCTCTCGAAGACGACGACCTCCCCGACAGCGAGATTCTCACGGACGTATGCGGTGGTCTTATTGCTGTCGAAGGCAATTCCAAGTCGGTTCGGTTGGTCCATTACACCGCTCAGCAGTACTTCGCACAGGCCTACCACGACCGTCTTCCCGGAACGCGATCCGACATGACCAAGATCAGCCTCGCCTATTTGCAATTGCTCAACTTCTCTTCCGGAATCAGCACGTCGGATGATGCCATGGCTCAGCGCTTGGACAAGTTTCCTTTCTTGGTTTATGCGGCCAGGCACTGGGGCTCCGAAGTTGACGACGTTAATTTTGATGACTTGTGGGAGTATATGAAGCGCTTCTTGTCGAATCAGGCTGCCGTAGACGTTGCAAGCCAGGTGCGGAGCCTTCCACGGCATCGCTTCGAACAGTGGAGTCAAGAATTCCCCCGAGACGTGCCAGCCCTCGCCCTCGCCGCTTCGTTTGACCTTCCAGGCGCCTTGCAGCGGCTAGTGACGGAAGGTCACGATATCGAGGGCAGGGGCAGTGACGGCGAGACGCCTCTCATCCGAGCCGCCAGTCTGGGACACGCTAAGAACGTTTCGGTATTACTCCAGCTGAGAGCCGACGTTAATGCAGCCGATGTCGCCGGAGAAACGGCCCTGGAGCGGGCGAGTTCCGCGGGCAAAGCAGCCGCCGTGAAGGCTTTGCTTGGTGGTGGCGCAGACATCCGCATCAAAGCAGCGGCCGGGGCTGGCTGGACTGTGCTCATGTCCGCCGTGTCGAGCGGCAGCGTCGAAGTTGTTCGGATGCTCGTCGAGGCCGGGGCTGATCTAGCGGCACAAACCGTCTGGGGAGACTCGGCCCTCAGTCTGGCTACCCTGGGCGGCCAGGAGGCCATTGCCAACTATCTTGCCGATTCCGGCGCTAGGTTGCCCGCCAACCCAGCGGGACGGAGAGCTTCCATCCTAGCGAGCAGGAAGGGCCTTCAAACTCTCGTCAGACGGCTCACCGGCATCGCCAACTATGAAGCCGTTGTTCAGGCCGGATTGCAGCGGCAGGGTCCCGCGGCGATGGAGAGGCTTGCCTGTGTTGCGGAGGTTGACGGCGAGCAGCCTGTCGACTACGATGGAGACAGAATCCAAGACTCTTCAACGACGACCGGGTTTTTTGAGAGTCTCGGCGGAGTTCTCGATGGACTGAAATATAGGAGAGGCTTTCTGAGGAGATACAACATCCAGGATGGAATTGGAAAGGGACATTCCTCGAAAGTCTTTGCCTGTAGAAGCAAAGCCACGGCGGTTCGGTACGCGGTTAAAATATTCAACCAGGCTGACTGGCGTCGCTACGCCGAAGAGATCCGCTGCGAGATCAGGTGCCTCACAGAACTGAGGCATCCAAGTATCGTGTCCCTGATTGAAGTCATGGTCTCAGACAATATGGACCAGCTGTATCTCGTTGCTGAGCTGGTCAAGGGGGGTGATCTGTTCGACTTCATCGTCACGCACGACAAGCTGTCCGAGTCGACTACTCGAGCAATATTTTCTCAGCTCTTCTCCGCGCTGGCATTCATAGTGAGTTCCTATTCCCGATCCTAATATTGCTCGTTCACGAACGTAAATGGGGAACTGAGTCGATGCCAGCACCAGCAAGGATGGGTGCATCGCGACATTAAGCCCGAAAACATTCTGATGAAGCAGGGGTTGGCAATCAAGCTCACCGACTTTGGACTTGCAAAAAAGCTATCGGAGCAGCCCGGAGAAGTAGCCCACGAGCTTTGCGGCACTCCGAGTTGTAAGACTGCCCCGGCGAGCGTAGTTCTGTCTATCATGAAGGCTGCAACCTTTTAACTAATGCAATCTCTTCGCATAGATGTTGCCCCCGAGATTCTCATGCCTCATCGAGATCGGATTTACAGCTACTCTGTGGATATCTGGTCGGCCGGCGTCGTTCTGTATATCTGCCTTTCCGGCTTTCCCCCTTTCTCGGACGAGATGACCTCAGTGGAGTTTCCATTCAGCTTGTCGGAGCAGATTAGGAATGCAAAGTACAATTACCCTTCGCCGTACTGGGATGAGATCGGCGACCCTGCGTTATATCTCATCGACGGCATGCTCGTGGTCGACCCTGGCCAGAGATATTCTATCGAGCAATGCTTGCAGAATCCCTGGATGGTCGGGCGGGGGGCGACAGAGACCGCGATAGATGCGAGCGTGGGAGAGGGAGAGAATCTGACCGTCACATCTAGCGGAATTGAGAGCCGCTCGAGCTTTTCATCTTATGTCTTCGCAAACATAGGTATCAGGTGACACCACGACCTTATCTCGCAATATATTGAATGAGTCTGCGCGGTTCGAAAATGCAACAGGGTGAGGGGGGTATGGCGTTGCAAGGGGACAAAAACGCAATCTATATCAAAACTACCTTAGTCTAGACCCAAGGGAAACTAGAAATGAAATGAACGGCATTGGCGAGCAGATCGAGTGTGTAAGGGACAGTGCAGACAGGAAAGTAAGAAATAGAACACCTGTGACCCTTTATCAGAGACATAGCAGTGACAAGGCAGAAATAGCAGCAGTAGATGGAAGGAACGAACAAGAGAAACAAAAACGGATGTGAAACGTAAAATCTTTTATTTTACAAGACAGAGAAAAAGAAGAGGAATAGAAAAGACAGAAGGGAAAACCATGCACTACCGCACCTAACAGCCTGCTAGACCCAGCGCTTTCAGCTGCTCAAGGCGGCGCCGGGCCCTTCCTTGATCTGGGAAGAGGACGCGAACATTGTCCTTTTGAAGGTGATTGAGAACGGCGATAACAAAGTCGAAATTGTCCCGAAGGTCTGGAGGTTGCTGGTCGGGGTCAATCTCATCAACAGCGTTGAAGAGCCCGGGTTGATGCGGATTTTCGACTTTCTTTTTGCACAGGTCAACGAAGGTATCAAAGTCGAATACGCCCTCATCGTCCTGTGTTGAATGGAGCTCAATGGTCTCTTCGATATCGTCTGGTCCAGGAAGCTCGTCCCCTTGGAGTTCGCGTACGCGCGGGCCAGAACCGGGTCGTCTGGGATCACTGGCCACGAGGTCATAATACTCCCAGACGAGCTCGTCGATTTTGAAGCCGAAAACGTAGTGAAACCTCCCCTCGAAACCGGAGTCATTCGTCTTGTAGACGACAATCTTTGCCAGGTACTTCTCGCGGCCATTCCTGAGCTTCCGGTCCAGTTCCAGGTACAGCTCGGCATCAAACATCATGAGGTCGTAGGAGTGCCTACAAAAATCGCGGACCCATTTCTTATTGCCCCTGAAGCTGAAGCGCCCGCGATCTTCGTTGGCAACCGCCAGCTGTCCCATCACTCGGGTGAGGCTTGTCATGACGTCCTTGTGCACGTTGAAGCAGATGGGGAAGATATCCCAGCAGCCATCCAGACATCGTGGGTCTGAAACAGAGACCCCCCTGGCTCTGAGGTGCGGTTGACCGCTTGGCTGCAGAACCTCGACGTCGTATATGGTCCAACTTTGGCTAGACTCGTCATTCAGGCCGATTGCATGGTGAAACGCCACCCCTTCCATGTGATCATTGGGATTTCTCGTCGAATCGAAGATGATGACGGCTAGCTGATTGCGATCATAGCACCCGGGACTCCCGAAGCTGGTCCTGAGACGGGGGAGATGGGCAAAACGACTTCGCTTGTGGTCGCGGGGGTCGGCGGATCCTTGTTGCTCACCCGAGCCTGTTGTTGATGCTGAGGAACATGCTGCCAAAGATCTCTTCGGAGCTGCTGCGAACGAAGGCTCTGGTGTGGGGGTGCTCCCGCACAGTGTGAATTTCATTGTGCGATGTAGATTTTCCCGAGCGGTTGGTGATTTCCTTTTCGGAACGGAGCAGCAAAGCGAAGTGCAGTTCTTGAACGAAACTAGAGGGAAGAAGATTGCCAATGGTGTCCAGCACAGTTTCTCATCAGAAAAAGCATGCCAAGGGCAAAGGAATATACATAAGTTCCAGAAAGTGAGAGTTGAGATTGTGTTTCGTGTGCGCGCTGTATCCCAACCCCGAAAACTCAGGACCTGTTAGAAGCCGTAGCCTTCAAACGGTTCTGGCCAACAGTACAAGGAAAACAAAGCACGCAATCAAGGCGCATCGCCGTCTTTGCTTCATGTTCCCACGACTGTGAGTCTGTGACAACGGCCATGGGCCTGTTGTTTCTGTCTGATCTCTGAGTCAGAGACGGCGCTCTGGAAGTGAGTGGCCTATGGTGGCCCATCGTTGGGCAGCCGAACATTGTTCAGATTGTGTGATGGCCGTGCCCGGCCTGGTGTTTTAAGACGGGAAGAGAGGTGGGCCGGTCGCGGCCAGATCACCGTGTCAATTCTCTTGGTTCTGGAGGTCCGGTCGCTGCGCCGTTGCTCTAGTTTGTTTGGCCAGACGACCGAAAAACGGCGCCCCTTGACTGTTTTTGGAACCAACAGAAGAACAACGGCCGGGAGACGCGGTGCCAAAGACCATAACCGACAGGCCAGTATTGAAAGAAAAGTCATCACATTTTGTGTGATTTACATACCTAATCAACGAGGGCAGTGGCAACGCCGAAGCATTGTTGGTTCTTGTTTGAAGGGGAGCGCCTGCCCAACACTGCCACCATGGCGGAAATAAGGGAAATTTGGCCCGTGCACGTACGTAACTAGAAACGGGCTCTCTTTCAGTGGAAAAGTCGAAAGTCAATAATCTTGGGTTAAGGTTAGGCTGTTTAGTCTGGCGTGCTTGGCAACTTGTAAAAGCATCCTGTATTTCACAGCAATTGCCGAGCGGAGTCGGATGAGACAAAAGCAGAACCCCCTTCCAAGTTCATAACATTCCCTCACTGCAGAAGCACCCCGCCAGAAGTATGCACCGCCGTGCCCGTGACGTTCGGGTCCTTCATGAGGTAGATGTACGCCTCCGCAACATCCTCCGGATCGGCAGGTCGGCCAAGCAGGGCCGCCTTGGCACACATTTCTCTGTACGCCAACCGTCCCGGGGAACCCTCCTCTCCCCATAGCTCAGTATCAGTGGCTCCCGGAGCGACAAAGTTGACCCTCAAATTCGGAGCCATATCGAGCGCCAGACCCTTGGTCATGCCGTGTAGTGCCGACGCATATGCGCTGGCGACGGTGTAGTCTGCCAGGGGTTTCTCAGAGAGCCGTCCTCCCGTGAGCGTGAGCGATGAGCGGTAGCTGGCCGTCACAAAGCGCCCGGGGGTAGTCAGCAACTTTGCCATGATCAGCGGAGCGCAAAATAGCAGTCCGCCAGCACCACGCAGGTGAGAGACGCTGGTCTGGCTGACGGGCTTGAGGTCGGTGATCATTCCTGCTGTGAACACGATGTGATCCAGCAGCTTCTTATCCTCAGTGCTGTTCTTGTTGAGGTCGTCGATGACATTGGTGAGGAGCTTCTCCATGCGAGCCTCCACGTCGTCGCTGTTCAGGTCGCACGTATAACCTCCGATGAGAGAGCCGCCGGGAACAGCATTTTCAAGGCGGCCGATGGCGTTGGACACGCGGGTTGGGTTGGAGGAGGCGATGGCCACGCGACAGCCTTCGGCGAGGGCGAGCTTGGAAACTGCGAAGCCTATCCCTGAGGAGCCGCCGATGACGAGGACTGCGTGGCCCTTGATGGATGGCATGATTGCTAGTGAAGACGAGGAGTTGATAAGGAGTAAGGTAAGTATGAAGCAGGGAAGTGAGGTATGCTGTTGGTGATCTCACCGGTCGCTTTTTGAACTTGTGCTCAGGCATTTATAGACAATTTCACACGGATTCGGTGGAATCATCCGTCCTTTCCTTCTCGGTGTCCGTGAAATCTGAGATCCGTTAGACGCAGCAGGCTTGCTAAATGGGTCATTCGAATCAAGTCTTTGACACGAACGCGGCCAGGCTGTCCAGTCAAAAGTCGCGTGATACGACGGGAGGTAAGTTCCTTCATCGTGATCTGTAGTGCAGAGCGCGTCAGCTTGGTTGCGGTGCTGTGTAGCTAAGGTATGCAAGATGTCGGTTTGCCGGATGATTATGTCCAATCGCAGCCGGCGAGATACGAAAGAAGGCAAGTGTCATCGAAGCCTGCGGATCCAGATTTGTCTGGCTGCGTCTGGCCAAGGCTTGCCACTGGTTCCGAGATCTATGTGATCCGGGGACCTATGGTCGGTAATGCCCAATCACAGGTCTCGCGATACGAGCAACAGCTAGCCCCACCCCAGTCCGCTCTGACAGTCCACGGGCAACAAGGATTAGACGCGCCATGCAGAAAGCAACACAAAAGCCGCGTGCAAGAGCATCACAGGTAGATCCTTCGCGTGGTAGAAATCGTTCTACCCTTGGCCATTATTGTTTCACTCAACCGATTGGATTTGCTAGCGTGAAGACTACTGCGCGGCTGAGCTGGTTATCTCAGTCTTGGCTACGATTGTCAGTCGCTCGACAACGAAACAAGCTCTGCCAAGCTCTTCACTGACGAAACCAGCCTTGAGCAGGTTCCCGACTTGTGATTTGGCGAGCAGGCTAGCAAATCCAGATTGTCTGTGCAGTGTGTTGAGTGAAGGTGGTATGCTATTCCAATCTATTTGGGTAATCGTCTGACTGATAGAAATGGAAACTTGAATCAGGACATTGGTTCCCAGGATACCCACACGCGAGAATATGCCGATGATGGGCGATAGCCGTTCTCACTTGAACTTATTGGCAGATCCTCAATGAGCTATTGCCTCTTCTGCTTACATAGGGAAGGCAAGTGACCAAAACATCCATACACGAGCTTTGCCCATTGGGCTATTTTTTACACCAACCCTCTATATAGGTGTCTGTCACGCTCGTGCGAGGTGGCCAATTGAAGTTATCTTTTCCAAATGCCGCAAGTGGGCAACAATTATGCGGGGCGAACGTGCCGAATAAGGCAAGGATATTAGCCAAGCTCTACGCGGTGGACAATGTCTCCGGCTAAATCACGTTATCTAGACGGGAGCTGAGCTACCTATAAATCAGATGCCGTACCATCCAAGTTTAGACATGTACTATAACTCTATTTAAAATGCATCGAATAGAGTTTCTCCCGTATACACGGCATCGACAGCTTAGAGTGGCCAAAGAGCCGATGCCGACTCCCGAGACTCTGTAGAATGGCAGCACACAATTATTTATACCAGCGGGCGCACACCAGGCCGCGCATTCTTGGCTTCTCCTGCTCTCCGTGCTCCTTCTGCTGCTCTCTGCTCCTGTACATTGTCTACCGCCGAGACCCGTTCGTCGCCGCCAAAGATGAAATCACTCACTGTCGCTGCTGCGCTCGTCGCGACTGTCGAGGCAGGCCTGCGCTTTGGATGCTCGACCCTGACCATCCAGCGCCTTGACCCCGTCGTCCAGCCCGGCTCGAATCCCTCTTCGCACCTCCACCACATCGTTGGCGGAAACCAATTCAATGCCACCATGGAAGGCGATGTCGGCGCGAGGGGCACTTGCACCACCTGCCAGATGTCGGAGGACTTTTCCAACTACTGGACTGCCGTCATGTACTTCAAGCATCCTACAAACGGATCTTACCACCGTGTGCCGGTCGTCAACAACGCCGCCCTCGCTGCTGGCACCACTGGTGGGATCACTGTCTACTACACGCAGTACGACCTTTCGAGGGACAATCTCAAACAGCAACCTATTACCGTTTTCAAGCCGGTAGGTGTCTGCGGGGCACCCGCTATATCGCTGTGTCGCCGAGATTCTAATCGTGCTCCCTAGGGCTTCCGCATGACGGTCGGCTCGCCAACCAGCACTGCTGCTGACGGCAAGAAGCATATCGGCCTAAGTTACAACTGCCTGCAGACGCTCCTCAACCGAGGTCCAGAGATGAGGGACTTCCCCACCAAGCCCTGCCCAGCCGGCATCTTTGTAACACACCACTTCCCTGCGTCAGTAGCCCCCGCCGGTTTACGGCCCCCATATAGCGGTGGCTTTTATTTTTTTCCCCTTTCGCTAACCGGGCCGTGTATGTACTGTAGATGCTGGAATGGCAAGGACCTCGACAGCCCCGACCACCAGTCTCACATGTACAATACTATCACTCAGGACGGTTTTCTGAACGCCCCTCCGTGCCCATCCTCCCACCCTGTTCGCGTGCCACAAGTCACATACGAGACAGTCTGGGATACAACCAAGTTCAACAGTCTCTGGAAATCGGGTGACCCGAACCCTTTCGTGTGGAGCTTCGAGGGCACGAGCGGGTACGGCACGCACGCCGACTACATGTTCGGCTGGAAGGGCGACGCACTCCAGCGCGCCATGGACAAGTCCGAGTGCCGCTACGACGGCTGCGGCTCCATCACCAAGCAGCAAATGTCTGTCGCCAATCAGTGCAAGGTGAAGGACATGGTCGTCGGCGATAACATCGACGGATGTATGTGTCTTGGGCTCTTCCCCGTTTTCAACTGTGTCACAGCGATCCGATTGCTAATATGTTACAGGGGTCTCCCACATGCCGGGTATGGAAATGTAGGTTGGGCACGGGGTTTGATTTCCAGATCGGAGAGACTGTTGGCGGCGTTCTTTGCACGGCGGAAACTACGCGCTCGTTCGTTTCAACCCTTTTGGTTCTGCCGTGTTCAACTTTAAGTTAGTCATATATAGTTTGGTCAGAAGCACGTACTTATCCAAAGACGCGACTGTTTTCGCTAGATGATCAAAGATGCTGCTCTCAATTCTGCCCAAGTTCAGTTGGCGTCTAATTATACGGATTAAGCTGGCCACTTTCTATACACATATGTAGGTACATTGCCTTAGCAGCCTAGCTACTGCGCCTAGTGGGCTCCATCTGTAGTATCATCGGACTTTATACATCTGTCACGCTCGTGTTGAGGTGACTAATTGCGTCACTGCCGCGTTAGGACAACTTGTACTGCCCCGGCAGTTCTACACTCGGCATAGTTGGCCCCAGGCTTCGTTTACCAGTTTTATTTCCTGGCAGCTCGCATCAAAAGATTCTGCCGCCCCACTCTTACAGAGCTAATAGGGACCGTCGGCCTAACAACTAACAAGTCACGATCTGGGCCGGAGTGCTGCAGATACACAGAAGCAACAATGCGTGATATTGATCTTGGTATTACCAAACGAGAGCAACATGTTTATATAGACGAACATATACACACACAAAGGACAAAGGTTTGAACCGTACGCCAGGAAACAACAACCCTTTACCGCCCCCCCCCAGCCTGCCTCGTAAATCTCCTCATGAGTTACATACCCTCCATACCAGGAAGATTCGGCAGCCCTGCACACGCACCAGATTAGCACCTGCCTTCTCCCAAAATCCCTCCAAGCCCTCATTTTTTTCATTTTTTCATTTTTTCATTCTTTTGTTTTGGGGGGACTTACAGCCATCAATATTCTCCCCAACCTGGGACTTGACCTGGCACTTGTTCATCTGCGCGACCGCCTGCGACTTCAGCGGGCGGCCGTTCTCACACGCAGTAAACATGCAGCTGCTGTCCATGGCCCTCTGGAGCGCGTCGCCCTTCCACCCGAAGACGTAATCCGCGTGCGTGCCGTAGCCCTGGTTGTCGCCATACGACAGCACGAACGGGTTGGCGCCGCCAGAGGGCCACATGCTGTTGAACTGGGTCGTGTCCCAGAGGGTTTCGTACGCCACCTGCGGGACCCTGACGGGGTGGGAAGACGGGCAGGGACCGCTGTTCTGGAAGGCGTCGTTGACCGTGTTGTACATGTGCGACTGGTGGTCGGGACTATCCAGGTTCTTGCCGTCCCAGCACCTACCACAAGCGTTAATCTAACTAGACTAAAAAGGGGGGACAAAAGGGGGGGACAAAAGGGGGGAACAAATGATAGGGGCAAAAAAAAAAAAGAAAAAAGAAAAAAGAAAGAAACCTTACGCCGGAAAGTGGTGAACAGTCATGATCCCCCCCTTGCACGGCGAGGTCGGGAAGTCGTCCAGCTCCGGGAAGCGGGTGCCCTTGTCTGCCAGGCACACAAACTTCAGACCCTTCCCCTGCTTAGAAGTGGCCGCTGAGCTACCGACCAGCATGCGGAAGCCCTAATACTCTCATCATGAATCAGCCCTGGCCACAATCATGCCATGTTGGGTAATTATGTGCAGGGGTATTACCGGCTTGAAGGCAGTGATCTTCTGGTTGCCGTTGCTGCTGAAATCCTGCTGCGTGTAGTAAACAGTCATGCCCCCGTTGATGCCGTTGGGGAGGGCGCCGTTTTGCATGATGGGCACGCGCTTGTACGACCCGTTGGAGTGCTTGAAGAACATGACGGCCGTCCAGTAGTTGCTGAAGTCTTCAGAGAAGGTGCAGGAAGTGCAGGTCGCGCGGTCAGCAATGTCACCGTCCTTGGGGTCCATGCTGGCGTTGAAGGCGTTGCCGCCGACGATTTGATGCAGATGAGCGCTTGGGACATGGCCGGGTTGCACCAGCGGGTCAATGCGCTGGATCGACAGCGTAGCGCAGCCGAATCGGAGGGCGGCCTCGGCGGAGCCCGCCAGGACGAGGAGGGAGGAAAGAAACTTCATCACACTACTTGAAAACTTGAACTTACTTGGTGATGAGAAGAGATGGCAAAACACCACTGCACACATCACCAAGCGAACAGTGAACCAAATATTTACAAGTCGGATCCATGCTGAAAGAACGCCGCAAAAGACTTGCCGACGGATGACGCTGATACCGACAAAACACTAAGGTGTGTAGTCGTTTAATGTTCATATCCGACAGACGCAAAGGTCCAATCCGGAATGGTTTGCCCCGCATTCACCATATTGATGGTTTATATATCTAGATTCGGCAGTCGGCGGATCCAAGTGCATTGCCCGGACAATTAGAGTTATGATTGTCAATTTTGTTGGCGTCAATTAGATTGGGAAGGGAGCAAGTGACGTGCAGATTAACGGTTGGTCGGGTCTTGGCTAGGACGTGATGTGGTGGCGGCAGCGGATCTCAAGCCGTAGCGAGGACAACAGACATGAATAGTCGCCCCGGACCCGCACTTATCCGTGGTCATGGAATTGAGCCGTTTGGTTCTATTCTTGCCACTTCGCCGGCAGTTGACTCCACTAAAGTCTAGGCGTCTGGAGCACATGCACTGGAGATTCCTGGTTTCCATAGGCAGTTCATAGAGTGTTAACCTGAAATGACCAGAGACACAGCCGGCAGACAACACACACCAACACACTCATTCTTCTTCTCCATCAAGTGTCTCCTTCGCTTCCATTTTCATTATGTCATAAGACCCGAAAAGAAAAGAAACGAAACGAAAATAACGCGAGTTCCCGGGCACTGAAGCCTTCGGCAGTCGTAATCTCGCTCTCCCTGGACCAACTTGCTCCCCCTGGACCAACTTGCTCCCCCTTTCTGTCCAAGGCCCATTGCCGGAGCCCGGAGTGTGCCGTCGCTGCATCAGGCCGCTGGCTCGCCCGCCTAACCCGCAGACTGGCCCTCCTCGCCTAGAATTTTGGCCCTCCACTGCGCTCTCGTCTTGGTCGCATGCTTGCCGATAGACTCCCTGGCCACCTCTGCGAAGGCAACCTGATCGTGGTGGAAGTCTAACGTAACAACGATGTTTCTACATCTATGGGTTAGCGGGACCAGAATGAACCGAAGGCGGGATGGAGAGACTTGCATAGGATCAGTATAATCAGGCTGGAGCAACAGCCCATAAATGGTGGAGAGCACCATCTTGTTGCTGGTATCGGTGGTCCAGTTCCTGTCAAAGATGCTGTGACAAATACGCCCATGTCGGTTGACGTTCGGATGATAGATGGGCGTGATGAAGCGGGCCTTGGGTGCAAAGGCCGGGTATGCCGAGTCCTCGCCCTCCATCATGTCCAGATACACAACAAACACGCCCTGCTCATAAATGCCCGGGGGCCCCTGCATGACCGCCTTCCAGAAGGACATGTTTTGCTCGCTTACATAGACGTCCATGTGCGGGTGAGGGTCGGCCACGATCAGCTGCATCTCGGAAAGGATCCGGTAGGTGCGCATCTTTCGCTGGGATGCTGCGCTCGTGCTATTGTTAGCATCCCCGCCACCGGGTGTTGTATTTAGGCTGAGGTCCTTTCGCGAAACCGCCTTGAGCTCGACAAAGGCGTCCGAGAGACTGGGGTGCTCTCTGCGGCTGGGAAAGACGTCCTGCGTGACAATCTCAGGCCTCGCCATGAAGCTCGAGTTCCGCACGATGCTGAAGCGGTCTACCAGCAGCTTAGTGCCGTGTCTGGAAGGTCTATTGCCCAGATCACGGCGAGACGCGGCAATGCCCTCGACGTCGCGCTCCAGCTGCGAGAGGACAGGCTCCATCTCGCAGATGGCCATGGCTTGTGCTAGAGATCTGGGGTGGAATTTGTAGCCGTTGGTCAGGTACGACATGGCGCGGAGATCCCGGTGTTCGTCCTCGTCGTTGCCGAGGCAGAACGAGTCTACCACGATGTCGTTAATCGCCAAGAGCCGCCAGAGATCGGAGCCCGAGCCCAAGGTCGGGTTGTTGTGGGCATTGGATTTGGTGTCCACGCCGTCGGAGATGCAGAGGATTCGCTTCTTGGCCTCCGGATACGCGGCCGAGTACTCCTGGATCTGGTCCCGCGCGAGTGCGATCGCGTCCCACAGCGCCGTGTCGCCATGATCTCGAAGCTTTTGGACCGTAGTCCGGAAATTCTCTACAACGTGCGTAAGAGGCTGGGCCACCCTTGCAGTGCTGTTGAACGTTATCAGGCCCAGATGGGTGGAGTAGCCGTATGCCAGAATACGATTCACGAACTGGTCAAACATCTGCTTCAACTGATGTACGGAAGCACGGATCCATCGGCTTCATTGAGGCAGACCTCTCGGGCTTTGTGCAGCAGCATGCCAAAGAAGAGTCGGGACCCTTCTAGAATTCTGCCTGGTTGCTTTGCAATGGTAGCAAGAGCCACCTCATCCTCAATGACTGCACGGCAAGCCTGAATCAGGGCTGCACATTCCTCCGCTGCCAGAATGCTCCCCTCCAGTAGTGTATGCAGTGCTCGCACTGACCAAGTGTGTGAACACCCGGAGGCTGGAAAGAAACGTGGCCATTCCTCTCTCGGTTTGCTCTGTCGGCAATGCCCAGTGCATCCCGTCCAGAAAGATCTTGTCCTTGCCTGTGATTCTAGCCGCCTCTGGCAGTGACGAAGAAACCTGCCGCTGCACTGCATATATAGTCAAGACCCCGTCAATAACAAGTTGAGCAAGGCCCAGCTCCTCTAGGCAGAGATCTAGATGAGGCGTCTTGATTGGGGACTCCACTGTGTGGAGATCAAGGACCCAGCTCGGAAATGGAGATGCCCCGTCGTGGTCATTGGTCGTTTCCGGACCCCGGTGCCGCTCAATGGAGCATATGGCGACAATGGTTGGTAGAGTGTGAGCGTTTCTGTTCTCCGCGGCCTGGGGTGTCTCATCATCAGCCGAAGTGGGCTCTGCTCCGAAGAAGGATAGCTGCTTCCGCTCTAGATCGAAACCGGGCTTCGTGTTGTAATGTTCGCGTACTGATCGCAGCACCGCTGGCTCTTCGAGACTGGCGCTCAAGATCGGCTCGAGGACGCTTTTTGAGTGGATTACAAGAACTTGATTTGCATTCTGCCCGGGGCCGGAAGCCTTGAAAAGGTGTCCCTTGCCTCCATCAGCTGCCGCATCGAATCGAACCGCCCGGAGACCGTGTCGTCATTGTCGTCGTTGTTCTTGCCGTGTTGTCATTGTCGTCGTTGTTCTTACCTTACGCGAATTCAATCGGCAGCAGCCGACGTCGCTCCTTCGTCTCCTATACAAACAGCCATTGCTCAGAAGGCAGTTGCAAATGGACAGCCATTACTCAGGCTTATAAGAGCAGATGCGCTCAGATAGCACCTCCGTCTCGGTCACTTAGGTCCAAGAGCTCTTAAGCACCTTATTAATAGTTCTTAAGGGGTGTAAATTAAGGGCATTATAATAGCAGAATGTGACGCTTACGCATAAGGAAAAATAAAGCGTCAGATAAAGCGTTACTTTAAGGAGCTACGCGAAGGAGTAAGAGAAAGATTAGCGATCGATTTCCACGATTACGAAGAAGATTAGGAAGGCTATTTTAGCTAAATGCTAATAACATATCGCATAACTAGCTACATATAGGACTTTTACTTAAAAGACTGAATCGCGGCATTAATTATCACCACGCTAAAAATCCTGTTAAGCTTACTAGAACGTTAATACGGGATTAAAGTTAAAGTTATCGAATGCGATAACGAAATGGTTATTATTAAACTTAAAGTGAAACACTTTATTAAGCTTTAAAGCATTAGAATCGAGCCTTCACCTCCTTATACGTAGGCACTAAATAGCGACGCTAAACGCTTAAGGGGTGTAGTAACAAACAAGATGCGCTTAATAAGAGTAGGAGTAAAGCTCTTAAGCTAACTTTAAAGAGAGATATTAAGAACTACGGTATATTTATTAAACCATACGTTAAGATATAAGAACGGATAAAAAACTCTATTTGAAAGCTTTCACTTAAAGGATAAGGAGTAAAGGAAGCTATCTTAAGCTTACCTATAAATATTTAGCTATAAAGCTTACGCCCTTATTATGGAAGCTATAAAGCGGGAAAATCATAAATAACGCATAAATCTTAAGGCCTAAATCGGCTATCTGATCGGCTATAATTCGATGAACGTTTACCATATTTAGAACCTAACGCTTAATAAGGTCGTGGTTATAAGAGACGTGATCATCGATAAGAAAAGCTTCTTTAACGAGAACCTTTAAAAAATGCAAAATGATATTCGGTAAGTCAATTTAAAAGCCTTAACTGAATAGCTTTAATAGAATGGAGAGTAAGAAAACTAAGATAAGTAAATCTAACTATTAAAGGAAGATTTTTAAGAAGTAAGAGACTTAAAGAACTTTATAAAAAGCGAATTTAAGGCGTAAAAAGTGATTAAGAATATTAATACTAAACTATAAGAAGCAGTTAATTAAGGCTTTAAGGATTAGCTAGGGTTAAAAGAGTATATAAAGGCTAGATTTAAGCTTCTTCTTACTCCACCACCCTTATCACCGGTAATAATACTAATAGCTGTAATAACCTCGTTAGAGAAGCCGTCCTTTTTAGACCTTAAAGGATGCTTTATAGAAAAGGAAGAAGTAATGGATTAATTAAGGTGGGAAGAAGGGAAATAAACCTTAATGCCTTAATTAAGCATAAGCTAATTAAGGTTATAAGAAAAGATGATACTTTAACTAAGCCGTGGTGCAGGCTAATTAAGGTTAAAGGTTCTTAACAGTAATGTTAAGAGAATACAGCTGGGCGTAAGCTAATTAAGGCTAGAAATGAGTACTAAAAGCTAACTAAGCGTAAGCTAATTAAGGTTAAAGTATACCTTAGCTGCTTTAAAGATACATTACATGGAATGCTAATAGGGTGCCTTCTTCATAGGGACCTAGGCAGGAAAGGTAATTAATTTAAGATAAAAGGTCCTTATAAAAACTATCGTAAAAAGGTTATTAAGGAAGCCTCAGTCACTGCACCGTAAAGACCTCCTACTACCTTTAAAGAGCTATAAAGAGCTTAAGAATCACCCTTTAAGAAGACTGTTTAAAGAAGTAAAGAAAGTACATTTACAAAGTTATAAAGACATAAAGTCCTAAATGGAAATCAGCTTAAGAGACTTAAGAGCTAAAGGATAAAAGATCTTAAACTATAAGTAAGTATATATATATAAATTTAATAAGCATAATAGGTTCGATAAGGCTAAAGCGAGGCTCGTATAAGAGGCGATTAATAGCTTCTCGACCCTTACGTAAGCAGCTACGCGGCGACCTGTTGAAAAGTACGGAGTTATGGAACAAAGTCGATTGATTGTCCTCTTCTTCATCAACTGTCTAGCAGGCCATTTCTGGCCGTTTTATGGGCTATATGAACAGGTCTGGAACAAAGAAGAGCGCAATGGATCAGAGTCCTTCCGTTTGCGCCAATTGGCTTCTTTGT